>PVKM010007478.1:0-41362 GCA_004027735.1 Carollia perspicillata | reverse complement strand
CTGTCTGACCTCTGTCCCCCTCCAGCCTGGGCCACTTCACCTCTTACTTCCAGCAGGCAAAGGCTCAAAACTGCCTTCTACTTCATAACCTGCCTGGCAATTTAAGTCACCAATAGCATTAGCAGTATAACCTCTAGCTCCGGGAAAGGGCTGGATAGTCACTCATTTGCTCTCCTTGTTCAATCCATCCTAAAAACAACTGCCCTCATCAAACTATTCTTTGTGCTCCTCAAACTAGTCATGACATCATCTTGAGATAATGAGGGCTTTCCAGTCTACCAAACCCCATCCCCAAATTCATTCACTTACTCCATCTTTGAGTGAGGGTCTCTGCCCGGTCCCGTGTCAAGCTCCTGAGATGCATGAATGAGCTAGCACGGTACGGAAGGGAACCCCAAGGAGACATACTATTGGAGCATGAAGCCAAGGCATTTGGAGAGCACTCAGTGTTCCTTCATCTATTCCCCAGTCCTCCTCCCTAAATGAATGTCGTCATGCCTACTTTGAAGTGCTGGCTTTCTCCTCTACTTGTTCCAAAGTTCAGCATCAACACTTCCTCAGCGAAGCCTTCACTGTTTCTTCCATGGACGTTGATGCTGCCACATACACCCTGTACATGTCCTTCATTGCACGAATCACCAACGTAATTATTAATAAAGACCTTCTTGTGAACTTCTTTTTGGTAAGTAGTGGTCTGCCTCACCTGTTGGAATATGAGTCGTGATAGAAACTATAGATCTGGTTTATCTTTGTGTTGAGAGCTGCCCAGTTAAGTACCTCGTGAATATTAGTTAGATTAGTTAATCTCATTCCCCTTCATCATTTGTACTTCCAATTTCTCCAACAGGAGTACTTTAGTTAAACCTGCACCCATCTACTTTATTTGAATACCTACCAACCATTGGCATTTACAGGGCCACCTTTTATTATAATCTGTGCTCCACGTAGGATTGAAATTGATTTCCCCTTACAAACAAGTTCAGGGGCAGGGACTACCCCTGGCGGTTCCTGTTTAACTTCTGCATGTTCCAATACCTTAGGCGAGGGCTCCACATCCTTTAACCCTTCATCAATACTTAGTACCCTGCTGTGCCTGCAAATGGACCCTAATCGTTCTTCCATCTACTCTGCAGATAAAATTGCTGTATTTGTTCAATCAGCAGCTTTCCCAGTAAATTCGCTAAGAATAAAAGCTCTTCCACACATATTCTGAGACTGTTCATTTTGAGCTCTTTTTAAATGCTTCCCAACATGTCATTTTCCTGCATTAAGCAAACTCAGTCCATTTAGGAGAAATGGGAACAGAAGCCTCCACCAAAATCACCTAAAAATAAATACACATTCCAGGTTAGGCTCTCCCCTGTCCCCATGCCCCCCACTCCCGCTACTTTCTTGGCAATGAGAACCATGGCAACTTAAGGATTACCATGCTAGGGAAAAAGGGTCCCACTGCTACTTGAGCTCCTTACAACCTTCGGCAATCAACCGTCTTACTATTTAAAATTCTCACAGGAGTCTGTCGATAAAACCCAGGCTTTTGAACCTCACAGGATTGTGGTAGCGTTTTCAGATGCGGGCATAAGGAGGGCAGGTGGCCTTCCCCACACCAGTCCCAGATGCCACATCTGCTCCTTTACCAACCACGGGCACCTGCGTTCCTCATCAGGCCAACAGTGGCACGTGCTCACACTTACCCCTTCCCTGGAATCACACGGCTCCCTGAGCCCATTCTCTTTGTCTGGGACTCTACAACTACCTAAGGCGCAGCGTGGCTTACTAATCTCAATCCCACAGCTCTCCAGTGTGGATTACAAAATGTGTGTGTGGTTTCCAGCCACGTTTGCATTAATCCCCCAAATCGATGTATATTGAAGGTTTATATTCATGAGACATTTCTGATGAACACTGATAGCCTAGAAACAATGGGTGATTAATTCTCACACAGTAAATGCAGCGAGCATTTTCAGCCACTAAAGGATTCATCAAAATGTTTACTAAGCAACAGAAAAGATGATACACAGTAATATTCTCAGAAAAACTGCAGTCAGGCTGCACAGCTTGGCTATGGACCAAAAATGTCAGGAAAAAAAGGTATACAAGTGAAAATATATATATAAATTTGGTTAAGTCCAATCGATGGTTGATTGGAGACCCTCACAGCATTTTTCAAAAGAACTTGACAGATTTTATTTTAATAAGACATAGCGAAGAGGAAATGGTTTAAAAGATGTCATCAATCTTTTATTTAACTAAGCACTGCCCTTCATTTTGAAGGAAATGATACAGTTTCAAATTGGAACCTCCTTCTCAAGAAGTCATATGAGAACATATTGATTTAACATACAATTTTCAACAAAAATAAGGTTTACGCAATTCACTGGGAAATGAAATACATGTAGAATTTATCGCGTTAGTGTAATTCTCCATGGGTTACAGTGTTATAGTGAAGAACAAAACAACATAATGAAAAGTTGAATAATCCAGTCAAGTTTATAGTTAAGTTACCCTGATTTAAAAAATTCATAAATAAAAGATAACTTCCCAAACAAATCCATTCAATAACCATGATCACATTAGATTTTATTCCAACTTATGAAAAAACGGTTAGACAATCACATAACATCAAGAGTCTTCAACACAGTGGATTCCATTTTGTTAAGAAAAAAATAGAAAACAAGTAGTCCTTAAATTTTCTTCACTCTCCATAGCATATGTCATATAAAATTAAAGTTTTGCTTCCAAAAATATGTTCCCGCGTGGCTGTGTTGTCTAGCGGTGCTAGTAGGGTCAGAAGCACCAAGACATGAAACGTTTAACCACTGAAGGGTCATTTTTCATAAAAACTAAAAATTTCCTCACAGGTCTGGAATACAGCCTTCTGCCAGGCATATTAGTGCTATTAAAGTTATTTTTAAATTAAATGTGGAATAGGAACTACAAAAAGTTGAGTTCTTTCAGTACAAAAGTTGCGTAGCTGAAGTCGTGGGCTCCTCCGACATACATAAGCAGTCTCAATAAAATAGTTGCTCAAGTAAGAAAATAGAGTTTGTCTGATCACACTTAGCACACGCTCCAGTAGTGTGTCCTGCTCATCCCTGCCAGAGCTGCCAAAGAACGTTCGAGTCAGTATGTCTTTCCTTCAAAGAGCATCTGTTATTCAAAGCACAAAAACAGGTCTAAGGCCCTAAGCCTAAGGAGAAACAAAAGTTATTAAATATATGTATTTTTAAAGTGCCAGATGTAGTCATTGCCTGGGATTAAAAATTCACTTGTCCACAACACTGCCATCTTGAGGACAGAGCCAAGGTTGGATTCTCTTTTCTTGGCACCTGCACTGGTTGGTTATTGCTTTACTTGAAGCTCTACAACTCTACAGAAACTTGGATGGAATCACTGTTCCTAAGTATTACATATTTCCCATCTCTGGTGCCCCGCACAAAATGCTTCCTTTACACAGGAAAGCAGCCCCTGGAGTCCATCTATTCCCTCTTCTAGCTCGTTTCCATGCCCTGCTATCAAAAACCTCTTCTCTAGAGGCAGAATGCAATTGTTGGTGTAGATCTTACAGGAGTTCTCCTTCAGGTTGAGGCTTCTCACAGAAAGCAGCTCATTTGCAACAACAGATACTCACTGCTCCACCTCAGTGTGACCAAGGACATTCACTTTCCACTTGGGGGCAAAGGAGGAAGACAGATGGGGGACTGGAGAGGACACCCGGCCAGCTTGCCCAGAACTGCTAGATAGTGATGTTGTTCTTCCTTCCTACTGTCTGCACATTAGTCATTACTTTTAAATTTCACTACTGTGTTAAGCATAAAAGAAAATCCACATCTGTTAGGTAGAGTAGGCTCTCATCAATGTCCTTACCCATGTTTCTCTTGCTCCTCTTTCCAAGAGCAAGAGAAACATAAACAAAAAGCGGTGCGATTTACTAAACACGGAAACTAGACGGATATGTTTCCAAGTCACAAACTGGAGCTGAATGTGGCTTATCTCTAACCAAGTGACAGACCTGCTTGGTGAGCCCTGTCACTAAAAAACAGGGAACACAGTTAATGCCCTGGTAATTAAATGATGTCATGTGGAGGTGCTGTGAAGACACAAATTATGACCTCGACTGCCAGGTTTGGAAAAAGTATACGAGGAAATCCTTCAAGTTTTGTTGCCTCGATTTAGAGACATCCAGGCAGAAGGCCCAAGGATGACCACAGCTATAGAAGACTGAAGTGTGTGATTCTACTCCAACTGTAAGAATTAGGTCACAAAAATGTCGTGTTCAGTACAATCTCTCACGACTCCCAAGAGAAGTAAAAACTTTACTCAACGTCTGAGACAGTATTAGCAACGCCAATGCGCAGCAGAGACATATTCTGGAATACAGGGCACGCATCCTTAAAGACCTCACATGACTACAAGGAACAGCTTGTAAAAAAATTTTTTTTCAGCCTCATCACAGAGCAAACTAACTCAGCAGCAGATCCAAATAGTACTGGCCAGTCTGCTGTCAACAGATTCCACAATCACTAACCTGTGCTTTAGGACTGTCACCAGATTTGGCACCGACTACACCAGGTGGCATTTGTGATTGCTGTCAGGCCTCTTGAGAAAGCATTCTGAAGGTGTGTTCTCTAAGCCACAAGGAGACTGTTGCAATATAACAAGACTTTGCATCTTGAATTAAGTGTTCATCAAGGTGGCTACCAAAATAAATGCCTTATCGTTCAAATATTCCCTAGGCCTGAGATTTTACCAGCAGCAGAACAAAAGTGAGAGATGAAGTAGTGAGGGAAAATTAAAATTCACAGGACCACTATCGGAGCCTTACATTTTAAAAAGGTTACCTTCATTGTTCAGGAATAGGGTTCGGTGGGAAGTGGGAGTGACTGACTAGTTCCGGTTGAGGGCAAACCTGTTTGGCTGCTTCTGTAGTGGATACTTTACAAGGTGGCACCAGCCAATGCCATGCGTGACCTGGGGATGAACACGGCCAAGCAGGTTTAATTAGATCAGTGACACCAAAGGCTATTCCCACCTTTGATAACAAATAACACAGCGGTAAGTGCCTACAATAGCAGGCGAGGAACAAAGGCAGCCAAACAGAACCATAATTAAATCCTTCCCCTAGTTGGCCCATGACAATGATTTACTTGTAACCTAGAAAGTGGCTGGTGGAGCAGGAGGAGGCTGGAGGCTCAGCCAGCCCCAGAAGATGAATTACCTGGGGATTGGGGGAAGGGAGGTAGCAAAGTCTTTGTTTTGTGGCCCAAGTTTACTGACTCTTTGTTACACTTCACAGGCGGCTGATCGGTGGGTCTGCTGCTCCCAGACCTGGTCCTGGTTTCTCCAAGCCTGCATCCCAGGAATCCCATAAAACCAATCACCCCAGCCTCCTGGATCCCACACACAGCTCCACAAGGGGTAGCTGATATGCATCTGGGCTGGCCACAATCCCACACTGGCCTTAGCACAGGGCACCCTCCAAGCCCAGGGTAGGAGGGCAGCAGGTAGAAGGCAATGGCAGACGTTGGTACTCCGAACTTTTCTCCACCTCTGTGTCATAAGGAGGGTCGATTTTGGTTCCAGGTCCAGCTGGGATTTAGTGTCAGGCATGCCTACAGTTTGCCCCACCTCAGAAAGAAGACAGATTGAGAAGGTGGGCAGGCAGTGTCCCCAACCGAACTGTTCCTACGTGCTCCCTCTTCCTCCTCTGTCCCAGATAACAAGCTCAAGCCACAGCTGGCTGCGCATTTCGCCAACTCTCCTTTTTCCAAATGGCCCAGGAGCCCAGATGGGTCCCAGAAGGTGGTGGAGAAGAACTAGAGGGAGGGAGTAGCGGCTGTTGGCAATAGCTCCGTGTCACAACTCTGTACTCTGCTCTCCCATCAGTGTACCACCGCCTCCCGGTCCTCCTCCTCCCAGCCCGGGGGCGCTGGAGGGCACTCTGGAGGCGGCTTAGTCCGCGCAGTATCACTGTCGCCCTCTTCGGGCTCAGTGGGGTGCAGGTGCATGGCGAGCTCCTGCAGCACAGCAGCGCGCCCTATCTGGTCGTTGCGCCGCTTCTCCATGATCAGGTCCTCCAGGCTCTGGAACTCAAGCGTGTGGCTGCGCTGCGCAGAGAGCTGGATCTGCAGCCGGTAGGGCTGCTTGCCAATGCGCAGCTCGCCGCCGATCTTAAACTCGCGCTTGCCATAGCGGCACCAGGCTGCGAAGCTCTCAGAGTTGCGCCAGCTCAGCTCGCGCTCCTTGGCGCCCACGTGCGCCAGTGCGTTGCGCACCACGGTGCTGGGGCTGAGCGGCTTGTAGCGGTACAGATCGTTTACCACGCGGCCGCGCCGGCCCTGGCTAGCGTCGGTCAGGAAGCTGTTGCTTACCTCCAGCCGGTGCAAGTGCACCACCTGGAAGTTGCCCACGTACACAGCCCAGTGCGGGTACTGCGCCTGCGACACGAACTCCACCAGGTCGCCAGGCTTGCACTTGTTGAGCAGGTTCTCTGGCGTGTAGGTGCTCAGCGCTGTGGAGCCTGGTGCAAAGCTTTTCTGGTAGATGCACTCGTCGCGGTAGAATACGGAGCACTCCACCTCATGCAGCCGAGGGTCGTAGGGCTGCGGCGGGGGCAGCGTTGGCCCGTCTCCACCTTTGGGCAAGCCACTGCCATCCGGCCCCTGAGGCGGCGGCTGCGGCTCCACGTCCTCGTCGTCATTGGAAAAGATGTAGGAGACCCCAATGCGAGGGCCATCGTCTCGGTCCATGCCAGTTGGGTCGGCTGTGGGAACTTCCTTATAATTTAGGTGAGTCAGTTTCTCCACCTGGTTGCCCATCACGCTGTGGACACACACGTTCACACCGCCGAGAGGGGAGAAAGCGAAACCACCACTAGAGTCATTGGCACTTGTCCCCGGACAGGGGCTGAGACCACCTGTTGGAAGAGGAAGGCAAGGAAGCCATATAGGAGCCCCTCCGTGTAAAGGACGATTTGTTAAGAGGCGGAAGAAAGGCTTGGGTGGAGCACCTGGAGCCATTCTAAGAGGAGTCTCACGTAGCGAGCCTTCCCTCATTTCTCCACCTCTAGGGTCACTGTCTCAGGAGGCCAGGCGATTCCAGGTCTCCCCCCCCCCGCCCCGCCCTCACCTCGCTCGGGCAGAAGTCCATTGCATCAGCAGCTCCTAGGGCTTCCGCCAGCGCCCCGCCTGCCAAGCCCAGGCAGGAGGGGTAAGAAAGAGAAACTTTACTCCAGTCCCTCCTTTCCTGACATCCCCTCCACCCCACGGCCCTAACTTAACCCGAGATGATCCCCAAACCCCCAAGCGTCCTTCCCCAGGAAACCAGCGAGGACTGCGTAGCACGGTCCTAGCAGGTGAGCCACCTTACCTGGCACACCTGCGGCGCTTTCTCCTTCCGTCTCCCCCGCCTTTCCCCCGCGCGCGTGCCCTCTAGCTCGGGTTACCTGCGCAAACTCACCCGCGGAGAGGTGGAGGCCCTGGGGAACAGGGAGGAGGCCCCCGCCGCACGCTGAGACTTCTAGGACGAGTTTGCAGGTGTGGGCTCCACTGTCCTTCCTCTCCTGGCGCGGGCGGCAGCGAGGTTGGACAGGGGGGAGCGATGCATGTCTTGCCCCACTCGGCTACACAGTCTCGAGATTTGAAAGTGAGAGTCAATGTCTGTTCACCCTGCACCTCCTCCCTTCTGCTGTTATTGCCGCTCCCCCTCAACCGGCTCTCGGGGGAGGTGGGGCGCGAGAAGGAGGAGAAGGAAGCAGCTTGGCTGCCTGGCAGCGCCAGCTCCCGCTCGGTCCCGGCAAGCAACAAGCGCTGGAGCGGGAGGAACGGGATTGTAGATCCGGCTCCGGACTCCCGGGGCGGGAGCGCAGCCCCTAGCATTTAAAGAGACAGGCGCGCGCTCGCTCGCGGAACCCGGGTCTTTCCCACGCGGTGCTGAGCCTCTGAGATACCCGCCCGCCCTGCCCACCAGAGCCCCGGAGCTCCGCCCAGGCCACGCCCCCACGCCGCAGCGGGTTTAAATCTTGCTGGTAAATTATCAACGCGCGGGCTGGCTGACGTTCTGAGCACGGGTGTCTGCGCTGGCCCCTGGGAACTCGCTTGCCTTCTTAGAGCCTGGGCCTGCTGTGGGGACCTCTGTGCTTGCTCAGTTCGCATTTTTCTGAGCTGTGGGCTTTAAAAAGAAGTTGGAAGGCTAAAGCCACCTGCCAGTGTAGAGATGGGAGAGGGAGTAAGTGTGCTGTTTATTTTCTTTCCCCTGTGCCTCTTTGCCAGAGTACCTGGAGAGGGAGGGACAGTCATTAGGAAGCAAACGCACGTCTTTTCCTTCCTGGAACATATTTCTTGCCAGTAGTCACAGCAAAGATTTTTTTTAGTGGAACAGCTAGAAAAGTGTGCCAGTTTAGAGGTATTTCCAGGATGAGTGCTGTGAAACTTTCCAGTGGGGGGAAGACAGTATAAAACAGAAGGAAGACTTAGTTACTGGCTTACCCCCAAGACCATCTCTGTGTTCACTGATGTCCCCTGAAGTTAGCAAAAGTCAATTTCACAACCTCCATTGTTTTTGAGTTACTAGTGAGAGAAAGTATTCAGTTCTGTTTTTCTTGGCTGTGAGGGACATAGAAATTGCCTAAATGCCCTTAAATTAGGAACAAATTAGCAGAGGCCCCTGGTGAATATATTTCCTTCCGGCTGAGTTACGGAAGGAAGTGACAGAATGATTTACAGAAGGAGAGGAGTATTGCCTATTAACCTCCACAAGAGGACACTTCCTCCCTTCCCCCTCTATGCTGGTTTGTATTTTGTACCTAAGATATAGGCTACCAAAGTGTTCTTTTTTTGTTTTTTGAAAAAATCATAGATCTGAGTGGAGGTGGAGGGTGGGCAATAGGCAAGCTTAGGTATTCACTGGAACACCCTACTTAATTCCTGCTGAGTTTAAGAATGCAACTCAAATCCTCCTTTGCCCTGTTTTCCATCACTGTTTCTTCTGACTAAGTTTTTCCAGGTAACTCTATTATTTATTCAGTGTATATACCAACCAGTGGAAACAGAAATATACTAACACTGCCGTAATCTGTTTTCGTTTGGAGGAAGGGGGAGGTGGAAGTCAATTTACTTATGTACTTTTGAGCCCGAACAATCTATATTAGCTGGGCTGTAATGGAAGTTCGTCCTTCAACAAGTCTGAGATCACAGTGTAAGTTAGACCAAAAAGAGACTTCTGTGCAGACTGAATTTACTTAGGTATTGTCTGACCAGCCTTAAGCAAGTGTGACCAGATGACTCTCCACCTCCCACCTTTTGATAACAGTGCTCTGGGGGCTGCTGTTACCTACATGGTATTTGTCACGACCATGTGAACTCATGTAGGTACCCATTCCACAGCGAAGACTTAGGCTTAGAAAGGCAATGGGGAGTCATCCCATGTCTCCCAGACTGGGAAACCTTTGCTACCATCAGCTGTGGAAAGCCCCTGTGTATGTTGGCTGGTGATCTGAGAATCCCTTGGACACAGTAGTATGACAGTTCACAGCCAGCACTCTCGGGTAAAAGCTCTAATAAGGAAAAACACTGAAAAATAAGATAAGCAAAGTCACTTTAAAATCATCAGAGCTGCCATCCCAGAGGAAATGCTTTGCCTTCTTGCCCCTCAAGCCTTTGGATGTTAAAACAGGACAAAATAACCTTTGGACTGGGCCTAATGCAGCACTGTATTCCAAACAACTGTGTGTTATAGCTATATAGGGCTGTGGTTGAAGGCATTCTTGTTAGAATTAGAATCACCATGTTAGCTTACCTGCCCCTATAGTAATTCCTTCCTTTTCTTCAAGTAATTGCAGTTAGAAAGGTGGAGAAGCTTTGGGGTTTTAAAATTGGCACTCTGGCTGCTCTATGGGAAATAATGAGAGAGGAGGCAGGTCTCAGAGGGGTGCAGGAGCCTAGCCAGCAAAGGACAAAGCCTCTGAAGGCACCTTTTCCAAGAGCAGCCACTCAGACCAGAAATGTTAGTTGGATTTGAATTCTCAGGCATACTGTCCCTGTATCAGTGACCCACGTGTCAAATCCCACACACCTCCTCAGAGAAGGCACTCAATAAAAGTAAAGGTTGAATGCCAGTTAGTGACTCACAGTATTCTGTCCTGGGCAGTGGGGAATAATTAAGAAGTGGCATTTCTACCTGACCAGACATGGGCGCTGAACCTGCCAGTGTGGTAGAGATCTTGGCTTAGATGGCTACCTCTAAGAATGTACAAAATAGGAGCACAAGGGCAAAATTATGTGATTAGAATCTGGAACTCTGTCTGTTCCTCAGGCTGGGCCCCAGGTTCATGGCAGCAGTAGCTGTGTGAGCTGGCTGGGAAATAGGTCCCTCCACACCTTCCTCATCAGGGAACTCCCAGACTTCCCTGCTTCTGTTACCCACTGCTGGGGTTTTGTTGTGACCTTAGGAGGTGAGAGGTAGCAGAACAGAAACTGAGGCCCCAGACTGAAGTCCTGTTTGCCAGGTGCATGACCTTGGAGCATTCTCTTCTCCATCCAGGCCTCCTTTCCCAGCCTCTACAATGACACAGTGTATATGGAAGCACCTTGTAAATCCTAAAGGCGGTGCAGTTGCCCCACATTACTTAGACACTACGTAAGAGCCAGATCATGATTATACTATGGGAGCAAAAGGATAACTGAGTGATGTGGGCAGCCTCTAACTAGATCCTACCAATCCTGTTTTCTACATTCCTACTTAAGAAAACAAAAGCGCAGAGACATGAATCTAGCTGATTCAAATCCCTAACTGCTTGGCACCAAGGCTGCTTCTCATGCTAGGTCATGCTGCCCAGGAGCACCAGCCTGTGGGTTCATCCAGACACTGGTCAGCGGGCTGGTATGTCTTCTGGATATAGAGTGACCAACTTGTCCTGGTCCGCCTGGGACTATCCTAGTCTTAGCACTAAAAACCCCACATCCTAGGAAACTGGGACAGCTGGCTGCCCTGCCTAGTGCCTGCCTATCCCGGTCCCTGGGTCATTGCCTTCCCTAAACCAAGGGCTTCATGAACATGGAGCTGGGGGCATTGTGGGGATGGGACAGGGCAGGGGGAGGGGAACAGGAAAGTCAGGTGTTTTTGTCCAGATCTTACTCTCACAAGGGACCCCCACTTCCAGGTGAAGTTACACACAGAGCAGCCATCGCATAAACAGGGCCAGACAATAAAAGAGATAATGTTGGAAGCTGCTTCGACAATTAGAGAAATGTTTTTTAATTGTACTATTTCCAGGAGGTGAGGTCTGAACCTGTCTCCCTCTGAAAGGTCTGGCTTGCAGCTCCTCTCTCTAGCCAGCCTGTCTTGGGCTTCAAAACCTGCAGGAAGAGTGCTGTACTTGGGCTGATTCTTCCTAGAACTTCCCATTAAGGAAGGGAGCCCAGAGGCTGCTAAGTGGCATCCTTTCCCTTGGCATCTGTGTTTATTTTGCTTTTTCCCTCAGATCACCAGAGCAAGCTCTCCCAAGAAGACTGAGCTGGTCTGCCCTATGGGTGGGGGTGACCAGGAGATAGCATGAGGAGGAGTCTGGGGCTTTCGCCCACCACAGAGCCCTCCATGCATTAATCCTGGGGCTCCGTTGTAAGGCAGCTTTTAATCCTTTCCCCGGAGAGAGCCTACCAGTGGGAGCACACTGAGGCCAGTCCCTCCCGGAGGCTTGCTGTTCTAGGAGGCCCCTGACATCCCACTGTTGATGTTGAACCAGAGTTTGATTTGTGCTCGGGAGTCTGAGCGTGTAGCTGGGTTCCTGCAAAGCCTCATGAAAGATGCATTTCACCAAGCGGCTCCAGGGGAGAGACCGGCTTAAATTACAGCTCGACAAATCCAAATATTGGCATATCTGCAAATCCAAATGTAGGGATTTCAAGAAAAAAAATCTAAATTCTAAGAATCTTATTGTGCAGGTCTTGGGCAAGACGGGAGGGTGAGATATTCAGAGGGGAGACAAGGCTCTCAATAATGAGAGAAGCTTCGGCAGAGCAAACCTATCCTCCTTTTCTTGCCGGGCGTTCTTCATGCTTCCTCGTGAGTGAGGAAGGCAGCGTTTTCAGTGCAGGTTTCCCCAAACCACTTCTACAGGCCTAGGTGCACAGCGTTCCCCACTAGAGTCTGCTCACAACACAGCAGCCCCAGCAACCCTGGGAGCCTGGGAGCCACACCAGGTCGCTTCTCTGCTCAGACCCTCCGTGGAATCTCCCTTGGAGAAGGCCAACCTCCCTAAAATAACCCCATGCGGTAAAAGGCTTCCCCCATTACCTCTGTGAACGTAAGAAACAGTCAATTGCCAGGAAGTCAAATCTAAACAGCTCCAGAAATGCTCAGGAGAATGGCAGTTTAACGTTTTATTTTATACATTACAGTCGAAGGAGGAGACATTAGGGGGTTACTGTGGAATCCATTGGTGATGGATTAGGGAGGCAAGAGAAAGCAAAGTGGGGAAATCTGGGACTGGATACAAAGTACAATGGAGAGGCACAGGCTTCCTTTACTTTGGTGGGTAAAGCACAGTTGACAATGAACATTTACAGCACCCAGAGATGGTATTCCGGGGAACAAGATCAACAGTGAGGGGCTCTGGCTGTCTTTACTCTGGTGGGAGATTATGCCCAGAGGGGTCTGGAAAAAGGGAATTATCTTGACATTCCAAAGGTATGTTATCTTAGATGCAAAAGGACAACAGACAGGCTCAGTTGAGGGAAAGACTGACCTTGATTAGGGAAAGACACTGATCTAGGACAGGACTACACACCCTGGCCTGCTTTTAGTCAATCCATTTTAATTTCAGACCATCCTGTTTGGTTACTTTAGAACTCTGAGTTTGTCAGGCTGCCAGCCAGGCCTCCCCCGAGCTTGTCAGGTGTAGTACGTGGGCCCTGTGCTCCCCCTCCCCTCCGACACCCCCTCACTCGCGCCTGCAGGCACACTGGCCCTTGCTGCTCCTCCCCATGGTGGGCATGCTGCTCTCTCAGGGCCTTACCCTTCTCTGTCCCCTCTGCCTGGAACACTTTCCCCTCGGTTCCTTCCTGGTGTGATCTTTACCTGTTGACTTAGATGTTGTTTCGGTGAGCCTTTCCTGATAACCCTATTTAAAATTCCGAGTGTCCTACATACATCAGTCCCCTTTCCTGCTCTATTTTTCTATCATTTGCCGGACTCATCCTCTTTGATATTCTACATAATTTATTACTTCATTTTGGTTTATCATCTCTCCCAAATAGATTAGAAACTCTACGAAGTCAGGGACCCCTGTTTGTTCATGGAGGTATCACCAGCTCCTACAATGGTGATTGGACCCATGCTAGGCTCGATAAACCGCAGTTAAATGAGAAAATGGAAGGGGTTTTTCTGTATTCATCCTCACAGATGAATAGGTCCAATGGTGTAGGATTGCTCTCAATTGACAGATGGGGAAATGAATTATGAAGTTCCCTAAATACGTGTGGCATATAAATATGGCATCTCAGCAGAGAACAATGCTTTCGTAGAGAAGTGGCGGGACAAAAGAAAAGGACTTCGGGCTTCTAGCGGTGGTCAACCGTGAGAAGGCCAACATACGGGGAGAGGAATGGTAGGTAAGGGCTAGTACGTAAGGTTTGCGTATGCAGACCATTCTCAGGCCACCACGTCTCTCATGATGAAGTTGCTGTCCCCTTCCTGGTACAGGAAGTGGGGAAGGGGACACCTTAACACGGGGAGTTCTTGTTCTGTTTTCGGGTAGATCGGGCGAGGGCACAGAGCTTTTCTAGTATCTGCTGCCTTCCCTTCAACGTAATCCCATGCCAAAGTGCCTATATTGGGGTAGCAGATTATACCCCTCTTTGCTGTAAACCAGCAAAAAGATGAGGCCTTGTCTCTGAGATAGTAGGGGATTTATTCTGAGCCAGGTACTGTGCTAACTATTCATCATCATTACCTGGTTGACCCTCCTCACAAGCTCTCAGGGCAGGTTCTGTTGTCATCCTTATACCCATGTTATAGCTGGGGAACATGAAATGTCAAAAGTGACTTGTCCCTATCATGGAGCTGGTAAGGCAGCCAGCCAACAGGATATGGACCTGAGCAGATTTGAGTGTAAACCACCCGCCAACCCCCAGACATGACCCCTTGCCCCCAGCTACTCTTTGTCACACAGATATCGCAAACCACAGGAAGGAACTTCTTGGTAGGCAAAATGCAGCCATAACTGTTTCTTTTCCCCCCTTCTCCTCTAAGTGAGGCACACTTCACCCAGAGCAGCTACCCCAAGGGTTCCAGCCAGGTTTCTTAGAGTTTAGCACACCCATACCGATTGCAGGAACAGACCGGCAGAAGATAGCCCTGCTGGGGAAAGGAACCTGAACTTTTATCCCAGGATAGCCCAGGGAGAAGGAAAAAGAAACAACCTGGGAACCTTGACTAATCTGACAAATAAATGCATTACCATGGGAGGGTCCAAGTCATTAGGTCTTTGGGGACCTGCCAAGTACGATAAATAAATTGGATTGCCATGCGCTGTGCTGAGTCACTGCATCCCTGCAGGCCCTTTAACACAACAGCAACCTAAGCATGAAGAAGTCTGACCCTTTGGCAAAGTCAGAAAGATTCCCATTCCCACCTGGTCGGTTTCCCTCACCTGGTACAAATTCCTGCCCAAACTGTGACCGACTAGACAAACATTCAAACATTCGCTAACACTGATCTCAGCCCTTTCCCTCCCATGGTCCACAAGCCCCAGGGGCTCCTGTCTTCTGAGTCTTTCTGTAAATGACTTGCAGGCAGAATCTAACAGCCTTAACTAGGAACACTTCCCGAAAGGTCTCCAGTTAGCTGGATTTCTGTTTAACTGAAGGTTAAGCAAAACCTGCCTTGTTTCATCCCTTGTTATTGAAAATCTTTTTAAACCCTGTTAGTTCACCCACCTGCCTAAGTTTCTGGAGCAGAATGAACATAATTACATTTTTGCTTGATGATCAGGCATCTTACAGTGCCTTGGGGCACTATTCTGCCTAGTGGTTTAAATTAAAATTTCACTGTAGTTGTAGACTTTTGTAAGAAATTGGGCTCCAACTGTTCCAAGTTGAAGAAGAAATTAATTTAATATACTTTTGTTGAGAGACATGCAATATCTTGCCTTCCCTGTGCCTAGAAGAGTGTCAGGAACATTTTCTTGAATATTTCTCTCTAGTGTTGGTGGAGACTATGAATACCTGATAGAGATATTTTGCAGATTTTCCCCCCAGTAATAATTGTGTAAGAGGGTGCAGCCAGGGGGGTCCCAAAAGAAGGATTTGTAATGGGCTCCAGAACTCAGGATGTCCAGAAACTATTAAAAATATGGGAAGTCCTCATCCCCACAAGTCTGAAATGGGGGATGGGACACATGGAGCAGGGCCATTGAGAGTTGTTTTGCACAGCAACAGTTTTGCAGATGACCTCTAGAATGTTCATTTAACATATCTATAACCTTTAACTGATTTCATAGATATGTTAAATAGCTGTGGTATTGCTTTGAGCCAGGGAGATGGGAGTGACTTCCACCCAGAATGTAACTGGGAGGCAACTCCACCTGGTGACTGAACCTGCAAAAGAGCTTGGAGATGATTGGCTCCATACCACCGGGCCACGCCTGCCTGGACTTACTATGGCAGCCCAGAAAAGCTGGAAAAATATGGGAATGCTGGCAAGTGTAGCTAATTGTGGGAAGAGTCAGACATGGGGCTGCAGAGGAAGATTGGCCCTGGGATCTAAACCCAGGTGTGGTAGCCATGACAAGAATCACCAGCGGCTTTGGCAGTGGTGAACCATGCGGCTTAGGAACCCAGAAAACAAGATGGAGCAGCTGTGCAGAGCTCTCTCTCAGCAGTTTGGAAGAATGCAGGAGAGATGCTGCGGGAAGGAAAGGGGTGAAAGGACTCTTGCTGGCGGGCCAGGAGCAGGTGCCACGCTGTTTTGGAGTAAGAACTGGAGATCATGGTGGTGACACAGCTGATGATGCTGGGAACCGAGGGAGGCCTGCCAGCCGAGCATGGATTACTGGGAAGTATCAGGGGCTATCTGAGCCACAGACTTCCATTTCTTTTCCTGAGATATGGAACCCCAGACCCGGCAAAGCAGGGAAGGAAGGACTGTGTGTGTTTGTGGGTGTTTTAAGGGACTTTGGGATTTTAATGAAGACCTTAAGTCCTTTCTCTTAAGTCTGTATAACTTTTGAATAAATAATTCCTTTCCTTTTCACCAGTCTCTGACATGGAGAGCTATAATTCTCTGGTGGTGGGCAAGGCAAACCTACTACAGGGGGACCACAGGAGAAGAGGGGGTCCATTCGGTAACATCGTGGGACCTCCTTCTCCAGTGGCCAATCAGGGAAAATCATGGGAGACCACATGCCCAGTATTTTCAAAGTAATATAACTACTTGTACATGCTCAATAAAAGCCCATGAAAACTAGCCAGGAAGGATCTGCCCTATAAGAATAAAATCCCTCCAGCCCACGAGGTCAATCTCCACTTTACCTTGGCCTGCTCCCATGTTCTCTGCTATAAACTATGTATTGAGTTCAATTCTTTGTCTGGATTACCAAGAACCTGGTTACCTGTGCCCCCCTGTGACAATTGTACTGGCTCTTTATTGATTGATCAATAATTGTTCCAGGTGTTGTGCTAAGCCCTTTGTATGCTTATAATTTCATCCCCCATTTTCACACAAGGGGTGGACTTTATTCTACAGAGGAAAGGGAGGGAGCCTCTGAGAGGCTAAGTGACTAGGCAGAGGTTCTAAAACTTGGAAGAGGCAAACCAGAGTGAATATTACTTGGGTTTTATGGATGACAGTCTCTACCTGCTCTTGGGGCTAGATATGCAAGAACACTCGAAAACATAAGGAATTGCAACCTCCAGGAAATGGGAATTGAGGTAGGAGGATCCCCGCCCTGCTCCCCCACCCCCACACACCCAAGGGCCCTGGACTCCCAGTCTGTTAGGAAGCCAGGAGAGTGTAGAAGTTTAGAGAAGTGAGCTTTACATGATCTGTGGGGAGGGGCCAGGCAGTTTGTCTTGTTTTGTTTGTCTTATTTATCATTTCCAACTCTTGGTGAACTGATAACTTTGTAAAATAACATAGATATAAATTACTAGAAGAATAAAGTAAAAATAACAAAATGAGGTACAAGCCCCATTTTTATTATCGTTCTTAGATTTAGCAGACATGAAATAACCATCAAATAGTTATAAAGTTTCTAGCAGCTCACTCCCAGTATTTGTTCTTGCTCTGTGGACAGGTAACAAGCCACTGGTGGACAGACAGAGGTGCTCACTGTGCCCTTGGCTGGGCTGGCCCAGACTGACTTTGGCATCTGCAACTGTTGAGCTCTGAACTGGCAACGTGGGCCTTACCCAGGAGCTGGGCTTGCTGGAAATGCGGCATCTCAGGAAATCCCAGGTCCCACCTCCCACCTGTGAATTGGAATCTGCACTTTCGCCAGATCACCAGGAGATTCTTGCGCATTAATGCTTAGGAAGCACTGATTTAGAACATAGGTTCTGAAGTCTAACCACCTCTATTAATCAAGCACTGTCTCCTGTATCTGTGCCATGTTGGGCAAGCCACTGAACCTCTGTGTGCTTCAGTGTCCTCATCTTAACAGTAGCCCCCTCTCCAGGATATTGTGAGCACGTGGAGGTAATAAGCTACCTGGTGGGGCAAGGCTGGATGAAAACAGTCAATGGAGCCTGGCCTCAGTGGAGCCTAGCATAGCACGGTAAGGGCTCCGTAGGTATTCTTGTTATTGTTAATGATTAAAAAAAATTCTCTAGCCCGTCCTTGTCTTTGAAGCCTAAGCATCCTGGCCAATGATGTTTACTTTGTTGGTTAAATTATGTTAGTTGTACGTACGGTTTCTCTTCTTCAATCTGATCCCAGTTATTTACCGTATTGTTTGGACTATAAGACGTACCCCCTCCCTGCCCATTTGGGAGGAATAATGGTTGTTAAGCTGCTGTTGAGTTCTGTTTACGCTTACATAGGTGAAATAGTGTGTTATTTATGTTATTAAATATTTTACCACATTTTTTGCTCCAAATTTTTTTTCTCTATTTTCCTTCCCTAAAACTAGGTTTGTCTTATGGTCCAAAAAATATGGTAAATGGCTACTGAATCCACTTAAAACCCACTTGGACTGGTTCCTCACCCCACTCAGGGTTATCTGTGTGTGCTAACCATTCTGAACTCGGTGAGTCTACAAGAGGCCCTGAAACCAAAGTTCTGGTTTCCCAGGCTGTCCAGGACAGATCTCACTGGGACTTGGTGGCTCCTTCTGGCTGATGGAGCCACGGTGATTCATCTGGGAGAGAGGACACCCGGGATACATGCCCTGGACGGTGAGGCTTCTGTGGCAGCCACTGCCCTGGCAGCTGGACTTCTTTTCCTCTATGATCTCCACAGATGAAAGCCAGTGAGTCCTTCAGTGACACTGACAGTTCCATGAACTTGAATCCTGGCGAAGGCTGCCAACAAAAGTAAACAGTCGGCCAAGCAGAGTTTACCGGAGATTTATGTGGAAATCTACCCATAAATGTGGGGTCGCTGGATTTATAACAAGGGCGGGATAATTTGTTCTTGTGTGCTAAGATAAGAGGAAACAAATTTCATGCTGTGATGTAAGCCCCTATCTGTACAAGTCAGGAAAGATTCCCTGCCCTGTCGCCAAACTGTGTGCTTGACAACTGATCCTCAGAGACTTCTTTCCCTGAGACTTCATCTAGAGGTCAGCTAGAGGTGGAAGGACATGCCTGGGTGCAGAGGAGGAGACTCTTGTGTTCCTGTGCACCTGGAAGTTTGGAAATAAAAGTGGCCACGGTACTGGCTATAGTATTAGGAAAATTCTGGAAAGAAGCTGGGGTGGTGTTGAGTAACGACCATCCCTGGGCATGATTGAGGAAATGTGCCAAGAAATGTATGTTTCCATTTCAGCCCCTGACTGGCTTTGGTCCAGCAGTCTCGCCCACCTTGGACCTGGCTGTGCCCTTTCTATTGTCCACATCAGGTAGATCAGTGTTCTCTGTTCCCAGAGTTTCTTGTAGCTCCCTGGAAAGAAGCCCTCAGGGAGCAGTGGCAGTTGTGGGGTTGTCTGTCTCTGTCACACCTTCCTCCTCTGGAGGACAAAGGCACTGTTTGATGATCTGTGTATCCCTAATGCATAAGCTGCTCTACATGTGCTAATAACACAGATATAAGAAAGAAAGCCAGAGCTCTCAGGGCAAATCTCTTTAAGAAATACAGGTATACAACTTAACATTTTGAAAATTTTACTTGGACAATATACACGATTTCGTGTTCTGCATATCTTTTTATAATTCTAATTATTCTATATGTAACTACTATTACCCCACTTCTCAGGTATTGAAACCAAGGTTCCAGAACCAAGAGAACAACAGCTCTCATGTAGAGAAGCCAAGGTTCAAGCCCATGACTGCATTAGACTACGCAGTTCCACTCTGCCTGAGCTAATGCTGGAGAACAGATTCCAGGCTATACAGTGTCTGTGTTCCTCTGGGGCTTCCTGAGCCTAAGACTGGGCCCCCTTGCCCTCATCTGTGCAATAGGGGGTGATGCACTGAGATCCCACAGGGTGCTTGTCAGTGGGCGTCAGGAGGGCGGGAAGAGGTGTGTATCTGGGAAACTGAGCTTTTAAGGCTTGAGCAATGTCAAGTGTGAGTCTCCCAAAAAATTGCGCATAGACTTGGGCATGAGAAAAGTGAACAGGGAGCCAGTCTCTGGCACCAGGCCTTCCAGAGGCAGTTCATCCCAGGGCCTGCAAGTCCAGTCTAGGACTGCGTGACATAAATGGTCACATTTGTGTGCAGAGCAAGGCAGACATACATGCACGTGTATGCACACGTAGATATAGTCATCAAGAGTGTTTGTTTGTGGCCAGAGACACAAGAAACACAGGATAAGATTCTTTTACATTGTAGATATAATATCGTCAAAACTCTCCACCTTCTCCTACATGGGACATTACAGATTATTAAGTTAGCAAGTTTCCCTCTGCGTTGTGCTTCCCAAATTCCTGGTGCAGACATCATGTATTATACAATATATTACATTTTTCAGAAAACAAAGATTATATATATATTACATATAACCCATATAATATATGTCTGTGTATCTATATATCTATAGCTATGTAATATCTATTTATATTCTTGCTTTTTTGCCTTAATTTTTTTCCTGTATAGAATATTTCTGGAAGTTTACCCAAAAAGCTGGTAAGCATAGTTGTCTCTGAATAGGAATCTGAGTGCCAGAGGTAGGGAAAAGAATATTTTTGTATAACACCCTCTTGTATATTGTTTGCATCCTTTAATCATGGGCACGAATTCTTTATTTGAAATAATGAACTAAAAAAAAACCTATAGTCAAGTGTCTGTCTTATGCCTGGTTTCTGAATGGGTTCCCCTGAGTGAATGATTGGTTTTGAATGTGATTACCTCCTAGAGTGCTGATGGCATGGTCAAGGGCTGTCTATGGTTTTTTACTCAACAATAAAGGACTTGCTGTGGAGACCTCCCTGCTTCCATGTGAAGAAGGTAACTCTAAAACTTGGTGAGATAAACCACCTCCATTGCACTTGCTCACGACTCGGTGAGGCATCATTCTGGGCTGGACTCAGCTGGACGGTTTGTCTATTGATCTCTGGTGTCCATCACATGACATAACTGGGGCCAAATGGACTGTGGTGGTCTTTCTCTCATGTCTGGCAAATGGAGCTGCCTATTGGCTGGACCGCTTTTCTCCAGCAGCTGAGCCTGGGCTTCTTCTGGTGACAATGTTCTAAAAGCAGCAACAGGAAGGGTAGTTCTTAATGCATAAGTGCTTTTCAAGCCTCTGCTTCCATCACATTTGCTGATGTCCCACCGGCCAACACAAGTCACATGGCCGAGACCCAAATCAGTGTGGGAGGGGACCCCGCCAGGTTGTGCATACAAGGAAACATAATTTATCAGGGTCGATCACTGTAGCTCTGCTGCAACTGCCTTAAACCAAGGACTTGAATGTCCACAGGGTTCTTCTCTCTATCATGTCTTTGCTTTGCTTCTGCAAGTCATCTTCATTCCTTCAGACAAATGCTTTCCTCAAAGGCTAGAACCACAGCCTCCCACAACTCCAGGAATCACTTTCTCAGCTTCCCACCCAAAAGAGTCTTTTCCCTTTTAATTCTATTCTGAGAGTCACAGGGAAGAACTCTGCTTGGTCCATTGTAGGTCAGATGCGCATTCGGAGCCTAAGCAGTTGGCAGTTCCCACTAGAGGCTGTAGAAGGTGCAAGCGTGGAGACAGGGCCCTGAGGATGAAGTTGCGTCTCTTCTGGACGCATGGAGACGTACGGGCCGGAAATCACAAGTATGAAATACAAGTGCACAAACAATGGTGTTAGGGACCATTGGAACAAAAAACCTCACAGACGTTTTTTTGGATATACTTGTTTGTTGGTTGGGAAAGTCTGGTTTTAATAGGAATTTAAGCTAGTTTTAATTTATTTTCTATAGTTTTCCAAAACATAACCTTATTAAATTGATCTACACATTTCACTCATTTTCTCTGAAAAAAACAAAACAAAACACAGACTAACATCCACCACAGGCCCCAATGGGAAGTGACTGGGTGTCTCCGTGGCAAATATATAACAGTGATTAAATGGTCTTGTCACTCACCTCCCTCTGCGGTCATGTTGGGAAACAGAACACAGAAAAGCGAAAGAAGAGAGACTTGAGTCCTAACTGGCACACCATTCACATCAGTGAGGGTCTAGTTTTCCCTCCAATCCTGTTGGGAATTGAAGAGCATGCTAACGTCGGCCCACGTTGTGACCTGTGAATACATGGGGTTTGTGGCAAATGGAAGTTGCGGGCTGGCCTCTGTTATGCTCAGTGTCTGATGGAGGCATTCCAGCTGAGAATCTGTGAGAGTCCCCCGCACAAGTAAAGTGGAAGGGTCCTCTCTTGCCTTTTTGATTGGAGTGAGGGAAACCAGAGCGAGACAACAGGAGAGTGTAGGAATGCTGGCCTTTGGGGGGAAGCTATCCAGTTCTCACAAATAGCAGAGATTCCAGAAAGTCTTTGAGGCTGGCGTTGCTGGGTAGCCATGGCGATGCCTAGCATCCTGCCTTCCTGCTGCTGGAGAGAGTTTGCCCCTGCTTCCCAGGGGCCTTCGCTGGTGCGGCTGCAGCTTAATTTAGAAATTCGCCTGGTCGCAGCGACTACTCAGAAGCACTGCGTTCATTGGAGAAACTGGCTCCTGTCTGGGCGCCCTGAGGCACTTCACGGGCACCCATGCTGCAAACGAGAAAACATTTGCCAGTAACCCTGGCGTCAACACTTTCAGCTAACAGGTTCTGGTTTGCCTTCAAGGGGTTGTTTAGTTCTTTTTTCGATTTTTCGTCAGCAGTTAGGGTGTGTTTATCAGCAGGATTGCCGAGGAGTCCTGGCTGTGACTTTGGAGTATGAAAGCAGTCTGGCTCCCCACACACCCAGTTCACATTCATGCTCCTTCCTCCTCTCACTCTTCTGTGGATGCCCATATCCACCGGTCCTGGATGCAGCAGGGCCTAAACTGGAACGACAGGGTTATGTATATGGGCCCCAGCCCAGCCCAGGTAATGAAGAGTATGTGCTCCCTTCGGTATAAAAAGACGATGACATTTGTTTCTCCTCTCCTGAAAAGTGCTCAAAGACTTCTTCCAACCCACCCCACTCCCTGCATTCCTATCATCTTTTGTTTGCCATTTCTGGTAGCATGTTCACATTGCTGTTATGAAGAAAATGTGAGTTAAACAACTAGTCCCTAAGGTAATGTTTCTAGACAGAATAGAAGTTCTTTAGGTTACTGGAGCGGCAGGAGATGGGGACGCAACTTGCCAAGATGCAGCATGTATGGGATGTCGAGTGCATGACAATGACATGCGTGCTCACCATCAAGGAGACGGACTCAAAAACAGGTCAGTTCCCAATCTTGGCGTTAACAGACTTGGCGCATGGTCCTTCTGTTCCCTTAACTTTCTGTGTGAGCATAAATAAGTCATGTTCCCTAGATTTCTATAAATTCTCTCTTACACCACAGGAATTTGCCATAGATCAACATAGATACAGGAGACAGGTGAGTCTTTTTGCCTGAGGAAGGTAGCCTACCCTCCTCCTGCCCATCTCTCTTTTTTGGGGGGTGGGGAGGTTGTCTTGTGTGAAATGGGAGAAAAAGTTTTGGAAGATCAGGATAGGAGGAAGAGAGACCTATCCAGTTGTTAAACCTGTGATCTTTGAGGTCAAGGACATGGAGGAACCTGGCTGGAGGGGAGAAGGCAGGGGACCCACAGAGGTAAAAACACTTCAGTAGAGGCAGGGGGACAAGCACGGCCTTGAAGTTCATGAGTCAAGGTGGGGTTTGCACCTCAGTTCCACCTCTTACTGACACTGTGAACTTGGATGGGCCACATCACTTCCCTGAGCCTCAGTTTCCTTACTTGTTAAGATGAGATAACAATTTTTTTCTTGGGCTTTTTGAAGTAAATGAAATCATACATGCAAAAGACCCATGGGTGCTTAATAAATGACTCTCAAAATTGGTTTTCTTTTAAATATCCGTAAGTGCACCCATAACAGGGAACCAGGAATAGTACCCAAAGATCTCTAACTTACTGAACCAACACCAGCAGAAGGTAGAACTACTTCCCAATTCTCTTACATGGAGTGACACAACTTCTCTGAAAATATCCCACAGGCTCCCACCTCCTCGTACTGGCTCCTGCTGACCCTCTGTGTGGAAGGCTGTCCATCTTACACCTCGGTCACGGGCACCTCCTCCTTCTCCTTCCCCGGGATCTGCCCTTCCCAAGGACTGTATTCACACTCCCATTAAAGACCTCAAACACTGCAATGTTCTGATTTGCCCATGTCTCCCTATTAGTCTGTGCTCCGTCCACAGGTAGCATCTGAGGTTAAATACCAACAAATACTTGCATAGAACTTCTTGGTTCCACACACTGTGTTACAATGCTCCCTGCATTCTCTCTCTTGCAATCCTCACATCCACCCTATGAGGCATTGCTACCCCACTTTATGGATGCAGAATCTGAGGCACCAAAAGTTTCTGCATTTTTACCTAAGGTCTCAAAGTTCCACGTGGCAGAGCCAGAATTCGAATCTAGTCTGACTCAGAAGTCTCCAGTCTTCTCTACACCAGCTGTGTTGGCATCACTAGCTCTAAATATAACACCTCATAGCTTGTCTTCAGGAAGTACTTACTAAATTAACTGGAATAACCACCCAAAACTATACTTAGGAAGTTTTAAGTTCATGGACTCTATGTCTTCATATGAAGGATATGCTGATGTAATGAATTTGCGTCTCTGAGGCATAGGAGGAAGGCATGCTTAATCAACACTTTCAAGTCATTCTGCGGTTACATATACAACGATTTATGTAGCATCCCTCTTGCATGCAGACAATGTCCTACCTAACATGGCATAAACACACATGACCACACCCAAACTCAATGCACCACCCACTTCCCTTTCCCAGGTCGGGGCAGACAGGGGTAACTTGGGGAGATTCAGCACATCTCTCCGTGTCCCTGTAAGGAAATCCCAATAGCTCACATTTAGAATGTTGCCTTTGGCAGAAGCAGCTAATCTGATGGCTGAGTGAGGAGTGAGATCGATGCTATCATGGCCATTGGACTTGACTGTAGTTTAACCCAAGGTCCCGGGGAGGCCAGAGCAGAAGAAGGAAAGGAATGTTGACCCTTGGGCCCGCTGAGTCTCCGGGCAAACTCCCCTCCCTTTATTGGCCTTCCCATCCAGCCCTGTGACAGTGTGTACCAGCCCTCAGCACCCCAGCCGGGCTTCCCCCACAGGAAGGGCAGCCGGTCTCTCGCAGGCAGGATAGCACCTCCCTGCAGAGCCCTCCTTCCTCCCTGCCCACGCATACAAAAGACTCTTTCAGAAACTGGTTACCTAGATTTGAACTTTCCAACAAGGCTTTTTTTTCTTGCTTGCTTGCTTTAAGCTCTGCAGCTAAAATACCAGATCCTGCTGTTGCTTAGATTAAGGTTCATCTCCCCCCTTTGCTCCCTCAGCTCAGTTTCCGTTGACTGGGAAAGACCAAGAGATGGATTACTGTTCTCTTGCCAAGTGGACAGAGGGTGCTTGAGCTTCTGGGGCTTACAGTGGGATTCAACATGCTTCAGGCTGGTGTTAAGAGTTCTTCGTTACTGCTCATGCCCTCACAAAAGTCACACACGTTTGTGTTGGTAACTCAGACCCACGGAAACCACTCAGCTCTAAGTGCACACAGGAGAGCCATGGAGTTGGAGTAAAAGGTGATTTAACACGAATATTTATACACTGTATGTACCGCAGCGTATCATGATTCACTCAGCTTATTTTCATTTTATGCATTTTCCTCCCATTTACAGTCTTTATTTATTACAAAGTTAAGGCTGTTAGCAAATAACACTTCAGGGTAGGTTTCCTTTTTCCTCCCCCACCCCTTTAAATTTTAGTGCTTTCTAATCTATCTCTGGGAAAGTGTGCCAATATAGCTGCAAAATCGGTCACAACTGCCAATCCCCGAGAGTTGGATGGAGTATTCTACTGAGCCGAGGTCTTTGCCTTGGCCTTAACCGCTGAGGGCTGAGTGCGGGCTGTGTGAACCCTGTGTTTACTGAGCTGGGGCAGCTCACATCAGTCACCATTTAGTGATGAGAATCACCCATTTCTCTGGCTTTCAATGTGGGGTTTCAGGTACCAGATGGCTAGAATGTTCTCTGGGTGCTCATAGTCTGGAGTTAGAAAGACTTGGGTTTACGGCTCAGCACGGCTCCGTACAAGCTCTGTGACATTCGGCAAATGCCTTTAACATTCTGAGCCCACACTTCCTCTTATACAAAATGTGCATAATAACAGAGCCTTCTTCAGAGAGGTGGGCACGAGTTAAAATCTATGTGTCACATGCTCGGCTTGACCCGTGACAAGCACTAAACCAATGTTAGCTCTAATTACACACATGTGACCCTAGCAGTAGCCAGGAGGGGTAACAAGGACACACACACCTGAGGAGGCAAACACACCTAAAGTATTTTGGGCCTAGTTATCTGATCTATGCTTGTTTTACTCCAAAGCTTACGATCTATTCCCCCAAATTCCCCATGATTACGATCATGCCCCCAAATCTCTTGCCACATTTTTACCAGAAGTATTTGAAATCTGGAAAATTAGAGCCGTGGGGGCCTTGATCTGGGTATGAATGAGAAACACGGGTAAAAAAAGACCCAGGCTTTCCTCACGCCAGTGCCTGTGTAGAGTGAACACACTGCTGAGGAACGTCATGCCAATGTTGATTCGTGGCTGAGCCCCGTTTCAGCGGGAGCTGTGACTCCCAGCGCGTCTCGGCCTCCCTGCAGCCATCGTGGTTTTGACAGATTGAATTTGTGAGTGTCACATCTCTCGATCCCAGGGGGGTATCTGAATGTCATTTTCCAAGAGAAACAGGGGGACACTGGGCATCCCTGAGGAGGGCCACCAGGATGATGTGGGCTGTGAGAACATGTTAGGAGGGACAATTGCTAGGTAGTAGGTGAAGAGCCCTGTGTGGGAGAGAGAGAGACTAAACTTTACCTTTGAGGCTTCAGAGGGAAGGTCTTGGGCCACTGGGGAGTTCCTGGGAGATAAATCGGGGTTCGACTGGAGGACCTTTTAAGCCTGGAAACAGTTCAGCGGTAAGATGAGCTCTGATTAGGGTGTGTGTTTTTCATCCCTACTGGTGTGCTCGACAGACTGAGAAGCCGTGTTTAACCACAGGGGTTCAAGGATTTATGCACAGATAAGAAGATAACTAAGGTCCTTTCCAACTCAGAAATACTGTCTCTTGTTGCATCTAGTCCCTGTAGATAGTTTTCCACTAATATCCATTCTCCCCACTTACCTTAAAATATAATTCCTGATTTTTAACTGGACACATGGCCACCCAGCTAGAAAACCCTCTTCTCGGCCTCCCTGGCTTCTGAGTGGGACCACGTGGCTGAGTTCTGGACAATGGAGTGTGACCAGGAGTGACGCACGTCATTTCCAGATTGTCCCCTCAGCGTCTGTGGACAAGTGTTCCTTCTGCCCATTGTCTTTCCTGAAGGTTGAGCGGCAGATGTGATGGTGGAGCTAGAGGACACACCTGGGCCCAGGCCCTAGGATGCGTCTCCTGTGTTGAAGAAACTCCTGCCCAGCATGAAGGCCTCACCAAAGCTCGAGTGACTCGGGAGCTGCTTGACGGACACGCGTTTGAAGGTCCCTGATCAGGTGCTCACGTGGGCAACCTGGAAAAATTGCCGTCAGCAGCAGGGTTCCACCAAGCCAAACTTCATGTTCTTAGACTGGCAGCTCATGTCTCTTAGATCAGCTGTGACACTGCGGGGACTGCAAGGGGCATGCGTAGGGACCCGAGGGAAGAAGGACTGCCACAGGAGTGCAGGTGGGTATGCGTAGTAAAGTGTGAATCAACCCGGGCTCTTCATCTGGGGTCATGTCTTCCTTGGCCTATTTCCATTCCCTCTGGGTTTTGCTCCCTTTCTGTTATGGGTTGAATTGTGTCCCCGCTCCCCCAAATTCCTTTTCTTTCTATTTTTTTATTGTTCAATTACAGTTGTCCCCCTTCCCCCTCCATTATTCTCCCCTGCCCTGCCCATAGTCCCTCTCTCCCACTCAATCCTCATCACCCCTCATTGTCCTTTCCATGGGTCCTTTACACATATTCCTCCACTTGACCCTTCTCCTCTCCCCGTTACCCCCCTCCCCACTCCCCTCTGGTCACTGTTAGTTTGTCAGGGCACATGCCTGAGTTGCAGGCCGGGTCCCCAGTTGGGAGCATGTGAGAGGCAACAGATCCCCCAAATTCTATGTTGAACCCTAACCCTCATTACTTCAGAATGTGACCTTACTTGGCAAGAGGGTCTTTGCAGATGTAATCAAGTTAAGATGAGCTCATTAGGATGGGCTTTAATCCACTAGGACTGGTGTCCTTATAAGAAGACACATAGACACATCAGAAACAATGGTCATGTGACAATATGCCTGCCAACCCAGGATCGCCCATGACTGCTGGCAAACTGCCAGAAGCTAGGAAGCCTGGAAAAAGGATCCCCCACAGGAGCCTGTAGTCCAGAGAGAGCACGACCCTGCTTACACATTGGTTTCAGCCTCCCAGCCTCCTATCAGGTAACATTTTCGTTACTTTAAGCCACCCAGTTCACGGGACTTCGTCATGGCAGTCCTAGGAAACAAATGTCCTCTTTCTGGGCAGCCTGTCTCTGCAGAAATGGACACAGGCAGAGCTGTCCAAACAGCAGGGCACCTACAGGCTTCTGCCCCCTTGCACAAGACCCTGGGGTGAATGGCTGGCCAGGCCTGGGCCCTGACTCAGAGTGTTTCCTTCAGCATTAAAGCCAGAATGAACCAGGCAAGAACATTGTAATATATCTTGCTTAAAAATGATTTCTACCAGAGTATTGGGGAAAGAAACAAACCCGTGGTGCCTGGAAGACCTTCCTAAGGGGTCAAGCCCATGCCCATGGGTCATAGTCTCCTAGTTCCCTTTTATGGTATCATTCTTTTTTTGGAACAAAGCCCCCTCAAATTTGTACTCATACCTCCTGATAAGGTGAAGCTAACTAAGCTAACTACATGAATGTGAGCGTCAGTGCCATTGAAATCACTAGTTACTTCATTTGCATACAATTTCATTTACATAACATTACCAGAAGGTGGGGGGGGCCCATTGCCAGGGCAACCAGTAATAGAAACCAGCTGCGTGGCTCTTCCTGCGACCCTTCCTCCACTTTGACTGATTCCTGCTGTGTTCTTGGCTACTCTACTATTAGCCACTAAAAGAATACAAACCATTCCCTAGTTCTGCCTTTTTCTCACCTTGTTTTGCTTTTCTCTTTGCCAAAGAGCTCAGTCCTTGCCCTCAAGTTCAACCTGACCTACAGAGTTTCCACTGAATTTGCCCAAATGGCTCCTTCATTCCTTCCAGCTGAACGTGATGCTCCTCCTGCTTAGTAGCCTGGCCCTCTGATTATCACCCCACTGGCCGGTTTCCACGACTGTGTCCTCAGTGCGTGCCACCCAGTCATCAGACCCACTTGGCCTATCCTGAGTATGAATTCCTGCTTGGCTGTGAATTAACTCCACGACCGCGCAATAAATTCCTCAATAATTCCAGGCTGCATGTCGCTCATCTGTAAAATAAGATGTTCTACTTTATGAAAATTAAATACGTTAATGCATGTGCGGCCTGATGCACATAGGCTTCGTGTGAGTTATCTAAAGCCACCAAACGTCATGGCTTGGAGCAGCAATGGTCATTTTCATCCCTCACTTTCTGTGGCTCAGGAATTCAGGAGTGGCTTGGCTGGGCTCTTCTGGCTTGGGGTTTCTCACGAGGCTGCAGGAGATGTTGGAGGGACCCGCAGTGGCCTGAAGGCTGGGCTGTGGCTGCAGAATCCACTTTGAAGGTGGCCCTCTCACATGACTCACTCCTGTTGGTGCTGGCTATTGAAGGGAAGTCCCAGTTCCTCTCCATGTGGGTCTCTCCGCAGAGCTGCTTGGGTGGCCTCATGGCATGGCGCTGTTTCCCCTACTGAGAGCAATGGGAGAGGGGGCGCTCCGGGAGAGAGAGATACAGAGGGGAGAGGGAGGGGGAGAGAGAGAGACAGGGTGTATCACTGTTATGACCTATTCTCATCTTTTGGTTGAAACGAGTCACTGAAGCCCATCCCCCAATCAAGATGAAGGGATTTAGACCCCACTACCTGAAGAGAAGGGTGTCAACAACCTTACATATTATAAACCCACAATGGGCTTTTACTAAGTGTCAACTTTTATTATAATTTTAATTATATGTGCATTTTAACTAAAAATGTTTTATTTATACAAGCCGATGATCACAGGCCACCTGGCCAACCCTGCCCTGCCTTTCTGCCCTGGTGTGACATGGCAGAGGTTCCAGCAGGGGGACCACGACACTGGGTGAGGGTCCTGGGCACGTCCTGTCCCAGGAGTAGGTTCTCAGGCTCAGCTCTGACCCATCTCTGCCTCTTCGACACTGTCCTCAACTAGACACTCTGGCCCCGGGGGAAGCCACACAGTGGGACCTGTCCCTCAGGGGCTCATGACCAGAAAGGCCCCTCCCAGGGCTGCCCTGGCAGAGCAAAGCCAGTACCTCTGGCTGCAGAGCTGGGTGGCAGGGGTTTCATGGGGGATCCCACAGGGCCTGGACCCGCTGCCCCCCAGGAGTGGCCCTGCCTGCCTCTGCAGAGCAACACAGCACTGTGGGCATCCTGGCCTTGGCCAGTGAGGTTGGGGCTGCATCTGGGAGAAATTCAAGAAGGTCTGAGCACCAAAGGTCGTGGTGCTGTCAGCAGTGTTGGGTGGGTCCCAGGTATACACAGAGCAGGCCGTGGGGGCCAGGGAAGCCGTTAGGACAGCCTTAGCCTTTCCTGGGAGCCTGGTTCAGCATTCATCTTATAAACAGTGCTGCCTGTGGAGAGGAACTGGGCCTGCTGGCTTTTTCAGGGACCTTGGTGTTGAGGGCCAGCAAGAAAACAGCAGGCAGCAAACTGGAGGCCATAGAAGATGACCTCCTTCAGCGTGCAGTCACGTACAGGCTGCACCAACAACGTGTTGCCACTCCACTAGTCTAAGAAGTCTCAGGTGGGGAGGCCCCACCCCAGCTCCAGGCAGTGCAGCTTAATGCCTGGTCGTGAGCTGAGGGTGGGGCCGTGCAGCTGTTCTCCATCAGCTCCTGGGAGTAGCTGTGGGTCCCAGCTGTGTGCAGGATCCACAGTGTTTGCAGAAGCTCCTTGGCCCTCAGTGCCATAGAGCCTTGGCCTGGGCATCTGTGGGTGGCCCAGCCGGGCTCTGGGGGCCCTGAGTACAGGCTGGCTCAGCTGCTCTTTTCCCTGGCCCCCTGAGCCCTCAGCTGCTGCAGGAGGCACCTCAGCCCGTGCCTGCTCGCCAGCTAGGCAGCACAGCTGAGGTGGCGGGCTGAACCCCTCTTCCAAGGCAGCGATGTGGATGTGCATTGGTCCGAAACCTCAGGAGTTCCTTGGCGTAAAATTTGAAACTGGCTCCGGAATCAGCAGGGAGAGACGGGAAAGAGGCAAGCCCCTCCATAGCGGGGCAGTTTTACCAAGCAAGAGAATTTACCTATGAGGCTTGTCTCGGACACTGTAAGATGGGTAGATCCATGCTTGGCCAGCCAGAATCTTGAGTCTATATAGAGACCTTAACTTACCCAGTCTCCTGTGCTGTCTAGCTGGTCTCAAGACCACATTGCTCTCTTGGGACTGCATCCTTGAAATGGCTCCGGCTACGGCAGTGCTGGGAGGAACAGACATTCCAAGGACTGGGAGCAGCCAAGGGGCCTCTGATTGCCCCAGTCCAGCTCTGTGGTCAGTTGGTAGTCACCTCCTCTCAAGGACCTTCTCTAGCAAGGTGCCATAGGTAACCGGAGGTCTGTAGCATCAGCTTCAGTTTGGCCAGGGTTTTTCCCCCGTGCTCTGGCCACAGGCCGTACCCTTGTCAGCATGGATAGTCCCTATGGCGAACGCAGTCCTTTGGCAGAATCTCCCTTCAGGCCCTGAAGGCGCTGCCAGACCATGGAAGCTGGATGAAGGTCCCAGGGCCCACGCAGGAGCGACGTCTGGCTGCTTCTCCTCAAACATGGCTCTGAACTTGCAGACATAAAACACCTTGAAACAATCCCTGCAGAAGGCAGCTTCCACTCGGATCGCCACCCAGGTAGGACGTTCTTGCACTTCATACACTTCTGCTCTTGCCAGGCCAGAGTGGCAGTGGCCCCTTGCAGTCCTCACCATCTGGTACTTATTACACACACACACACGAAATATACATTTGTGCAATATATAAAATGTTAATATACATATAAAAGATATGTGGCACTTGGCACATATTGTATGTATACATATATAAATACATAACATATAAAGTAGAAAATTATATGTATGATTTATTTTTCTATTTTGTGTATAAAATATATATTTTGTTTATAGATAATATATAAACTGCATATGAATACATACAGCAGTGTAAAACGAAAAAATATTATTTCTAGAATTTCCCTCGTCTTGCTCAAGCACCCTCTTAAATACTGATGCTGAGGGTGATACAATGTATTGAATGTTTCTGTCCCCCCCCCAAATTCATATCTTGAAATTCTAACCCTCAAAGTGATAATATTAGGAGGTGGAGGTGGGGTCTTTGGGAGGTGACCAGGTCATGAGGAAGAGCCCTAATGAATGGGATTAGTGCTCTTATAAAAGAGGTTCTAGAGGGCTCCCCTGTCCTTCTGCCTCCTGGGGATACAGCAACAAGATTATCAGTCACAAATTGGGAAGTGGGCTCTTAGCAGACACTGAATCTGATGGAGGCTTGATCTTGGACTTCCAGCCTCTAGAAGTACCAGAAATAAATGTCTGTTGTTTATAAGCCAGGCAGCCTACCATACTCTGTTACAGCAGCCTGAAGTAAGACAGGTGGGGGAGAGAAAAGATCAGTTTCTTTCTTTTTGTAACAGTCTCTTTCCGGTCAATAGGGCACTGATTAAAAGCTCAAACTCGCCTCAGGCCTGATGTTTTCTGACTTAGGAAATCTCTTCTTTCTTCTTGGAGGACCCACACCCACTCACCCGGGCTGGACCTGTTTTTCTGCACACAGCTCTCTTTTCCACACCCTGGTGTTAGTCTGAGCTTGGCCCCACCCTGCTCCTTTGACTTCGGAATCAAAGCCATTCTTCACTGTCAAGTAATGATGGAAACTCATCAAATATAATTTTCCCCTGGAAATATTGTGATAAATTGTATTTAGATTTCCAGGCTTGTGGCCAAAGGCACATCTCCCCAACAATGTAACTGACGTCTGGCAATAAAATTTTCTTTGAAAAATAATAATGTTACTGAATGAATAAATACAACAAAAGAATATATTTTTCATTTCATTTCCTAAAGTATCATAGAGGAAAGTTGACTGCTTTGGGGGTATATGGTTATTGAATTTTAACAAACCTCCACAATCAGGATATGGAACAGTTATGGTACCCTCCCCAATTACCTCGTGATACCCCCTTAAAATAATATCTCCTATCCCTAAACCTGGCAACCATTAATGTGTTTTGTTCTCCATCACTGTGATTTTGTCACTTTAAGGATAGTATTTAAATGAAATATTTTGAGGTTGGCTTTCCCCATTCAGTGTAATTCCATTAAGATCTGTTCAAACTGTTAAATGCATTAGTAGTTTATTCCTGTTTGATTTTTGTATAGCATTCCATTGTATGAGTATACTACAGTTTATTTATCTACTTGCCTATTGAAGGACACTTGTTTGCTTTTTTCCCAGTTGTTGGCAATTGGGAATAGAGCTGGTATAAACATTCCTGTTCAGATTTTTGTGCCTATACAAGTTTTCATTTTTCAAGGGGAAATGCCCAGGAGTGGAATTGCTGAGTTATATGATACATATATGTGTAACTTTATAAGAAACTGCTAAACTGTTTTTCAGAGCATCGGTACCATTTTCCAATTTTACCAGCAATATACAAGAATTTCAACTGTTCCAAATCCTCACTAGCATTTGGTATTACCAGGATTTTTTTATTTTAGCCATTTTAATGAGCATGTACTGGCATCTTATGCCTTCGATTTACACTTCTCTAGTGACTAATGATATCGAACATCTTTTTATATGCATATTTGCAACAACTATAAATCCTTTAAGGAAGTGTCTCTTCTTTTGCTCTTTTCTTAAATTGGGTTTTTGTTTTCCTACTGAGCTTCAAGAGGTCTTTATATATTCATAGGTAAGTCTCTCATCAGATATCTAATGTGCAAAGTTTTTTCTACTCCATAGACTGTCTCTTTAACTACTTAATGTCTTTCGCAGAGCAGAAGTTTTTAATTTCAATGAAGTTCATTATTTTCATGGGTCAAGCTTCGATGTCACGTCTATGAACTCCAGCTCTTCTCTCATCTGTGGCTTCTAATGGTAAATCTTCCATTTGGTTTGCTCCCCTCTAGGTAAGGCATCATTTCCCTCCGGCTGCTTTAAATAGTGTTTGTTGATTTTTTCCAGAGGTTTGATTATGATATGCCAGAGTATGCATTTTACTGGGTTTGTCCTGTATAGGTGTGCTTAGCTTCTTGAATCTGTAGGTTTCAGTCTTTTCAGACTTGGGAAATTTGCAGTCATGAGTTTCTGGAATATTTTTTAGCACTGTTACTTTTCCTCCTTTGTTTTTGGAATTCCAGAGCCCTGAAGTTTAGAATTTTTTATTGCCACACATCCCTGTGACTCTGTTACCTTGTTCAATCTCTTTTCTCTTTGTTGTTCAGATTGGATGATTCCTATTAATCTGCCTTTAGGTTCACTATTTTCTCTGCAATCTCAGAACCCATCCAGTGAGTTTATTCCTATATATTTTGGCTATTGCACATTTTGTTTCTAAAATTTCCACTTGAGTTTGTGTCTTTTATTTCTTTGGTGAGACTTTCTATTTTTCCAGTTGTTTCAAGAATGTTTGCTATTGCTGGCTGTAGAATTTTTTAAAAATAGCTGTTTTTAAAGCTTTTGTCAGAAAATTATAATATCCGTGTGTTTGGTTTGCTTAAACTGCCATAACAAAACACCAGAGACTGGGCAACTTAAACAACAAAAATGCATTTTCTCACAGTTCTGGAGGCTGGAAGTTCAAGGTCAAGGTGCCAGCATGTTTGGAAGCTTCCAAAGCCTCTTTCCTTGCCTTGCAGATGGCCGCTTTCTCATTGTGTTTCACGTGGCCTTTTTTTTTTTTTGCATTTTGTGGGCATTTCTAGTACCTCTCTGTGCGTCTGCTGTTTTTTTCTTACAAGGACACCACTCAGTTGCATTAGAACTGACCCCAGTGGCCTCATTTTAACTTAATCACCTTTTTGAAGCACCTATCTCGAAAGAGTCATATTCTGAAATACTGGGGAGTTAGGGCTTCAATGTATGAATTTGGAGGGAACACAATTCAGCCCATAAAACTGTGTCATCTTGTAGTTGCTGTCTGTTGATTGTCCTTTTTTTCCTATGTGGATTGAAGTTTTCCTGTTTTTTTTTTGCTCAGTACTTTTGGATTGAATCCTGCATATTTTGTATGTTATGCTGTGGAACTCTTAGCCTTATTCAAATCCCTTTGAACATATTGATATATTTGTTTTATCAGATAATTGACTGTAGTAGGTTCGGGCTACAAGTTTCAACCTGCCTTCTGTGGGCTATATTTCCAATGTCAGTTCAAGCTTTTAAAGCCTTTGCAGTTCCAACTAGATCTGTCGCGTGTATGTGCCACCCGGGAGTCAACCCGCCGTGTGGGCAGTGGCCCGTCTGCATGCTCAGCTCTTGAATTCTTTGGTGTGCTCACTGGGATCACATGAGAGCATGCACAGATTAGGGGGACATGAATAGGTTTATAAGTTCCTTTATGAGGTCACTTTCTCAATTTCCTTTCTCTTTGCAGTGTACTAGTATTAGTACATGTTCCCCGAGGGTTCGCCTTTTGTTCCTCTAGCTACAAAGCTGGGGCGTTTGTTAATCCTGCTCTGCCACACTTTTCTGTGACGATGTCCATGTTGCGTGCTAATTGCAGGGAGGATACAGAGAGAGAATCGAGGGGTATCAATATGTTTAGTTTTGACAGTAAACGACACAAGAAAGAGAAGAGCTGTTAGCGCTTGAGTCCCCTTTCCGGGAAGAATAGAAGTATGAGATAAAGCGTGCTTCGTGTGATCCTTCGGTAACCACGAGGTGGCATTGTTGGCAGGAGGCAGCTTGGTGCTGTGCTCTCCGAAGTAGGGTGCACACATTCTAGAGGTGTGCAAGAACAGCTCTCGAGATGCCTGGACAAAATATTAGAACCTCGATTTCTACTTAGGTTTTACCTTAAGAAATAGAGCTATATGGAGCTTCACTAGCAGTTTATATGAGGCTCGATACTGGCTCCATCGCCGAATCCGTTAGTTAGGTGAGTCCGTGTACACGGCCTGCAGGATACCGCGAGCAGGGCGGCGGCTCGGGAACTCAGGGGTCGGTGGAGGCCCCCTCGTTCCCTCAGCCGCTCTGAACGCGGGGTGACGTGTGGCAGTGTCCATGTCCTTGGTGCAATGGAATTACACACAAGATTACTGGTTTCATAAACTAACCCTCTTAAAATGAACAAGTGACTTAAAAGACTTCCTACATTTCGAACTGCAGGTCAAAATGAAACTAATAATTCAAGCTGAAAATAATTAAAAAATGGAAGAACTACATGCCCAACTCCTGGTTTTGCCTCTTTTTCAGACATGTACTGGGATAAAAACAATGGCTACTGTTGATATATTATCGAATCGTGATTTTTTGACAAATATACCCACTTACGTGATCCCTTTGAGGTAAAAATAATGTTTTTGACAATAAATGAGAAAATAACAGCTTTTGAAGGAAACTCATGCTTTGGAGAAAGAATTTTGAAAATATATGTTTAAAACTATTTCCATTATTAATGGATTTTCATTCCTGAAACTAAACCTAATATGTTTACCTATAAAACTCTCATATTTCATATTAATAAGGCTTTGAAACTGAGTTTTCTAATTTGTTTTAAAATACCTCCAAATGAAAACTTTTAGTAGGTTTTTAAAATCATTTGTAAAGATTATAAATATTAAATACTATCTTTTAATTTCTGTAAAAAAGGATTGACATTGTGGAAGATAGAAATTTATAAACATAAAATAAATATTAACACAAAACTTAAAATTATTATTGAATGGGACCAAAAATAGGGACTAGGACTTATAATTAAAACTAATATGATCACTTGTATATGAATATGCTTTTTCCTATGAAATGTAGTCTTTAATGAGGCGGTTGTTAAAAGGAAGAATCAGCCCTGGCTGGTGTAGCTCAGTGAATTGAGTGCGGGCCTGAGAACCAAAAGGTCACTGGTTTGATTCCCAGTCAGGGCATGTACCTGGGTTGTGGGCCAGGTCCCCAGTAGAGGGCACATGAGAGGCAACCGCATACTGATGTTTCTGTCCTTCTCTTTCTCCCTCCCTTCCCCTCTCTCTAAAAATAAAGGAAACCTTTTTAAAAAGTAGCTGTTTAAAAAAAGAAAAAGAATCAAAATAAATCTTCAACCAGGTTACCAAATCATTCTACCGCCAAAATTTGTATCCAGACTTTCAAAAGCAATGGAGCATATTCAATCATATTTTTGTTACTAAAAATGATAATAATATTTTAGGTGGGGCAAAAAAATTTATATCATTAATCAGTAAACCAAAAAAACTAACTCATATTTCTTATTTTCTTTAAATTTTACTTTTGGGTATTTTATAATAGACACAATCATAATAATTATGTCTTGTACTTTATACATCTTACCATGTACTAACTAGTGTTTTTAATGCTTTGTATATATTATTTTAACTTTTATAACAATCAGGAAGCTGAAGTACACATAGGTTAAAAAACTAACAGAAGACCAATTAGCCAATAAGTGAAAGAATCAAGATTTATTAGCATAGTAGGACATATATTTAACTTATACATAAATTACTACATTTTTAAACCAATAAAAGACCAAGAGAAATATGGGATTAAAGTTGGAGATTATTTGTCCAAGGCTAATAGGCACGGTGGCAACATAAGAATGTGCTCGCAGGGAACTCAACCCAATATTTAGGACAGCGCATTAGCACACACGTGATCCCATTTAATTCCCATAGTAACCTTTGAAGTAGTCATGTTAATCTCAAGAATGCAAGCATACTATAAAAAATAATGTTTAATGGAGTCTGACAGACGTAAGCGCAAAGTTTAGCATTTCCATTCACCGCCTCTGTGATTTGGGCATTCCCCAACTGTTTTATTTTCAGCTGGAGGAGTTTGAGGAAATGGCGGAAGCGCGAAAGTCTAGGCTCCTGCAACTTTTAGAAGAGGGGCAGTTTCATTTTGGAATAGATGTGCTCTTGTTTTCACGGCACTGATAGACGTTTACATGTCATAATGTGTGAATGTGGCCTCACTTGTCTCAATGGGCTAGGAGATATTTGTGATAGGTAGAGAGGAGGTTACTGCAGAGATTTATTTTCATAAATGGTCAGTTTTGTAGTGAATACTTTTACAAATGAAACTGTAACTTTGGGGATTCTAATGAAAAATAGATAAAGATAACATCACTGTGGAGGCCTGAGAATGGGCGTGTTCTTCCGTGTGCTCAGCTTCGAAGTTGGAAAGAAAGCCAGTGATCATTCTAGCAATCACTAAGTGTTGTAGATGGTTCAGAAATGACGGAATGCCTTGCTTCTCAAGTTTGTCTAACAAACCCTGGGCCGCGTCGTTCCCCAGGGTACCACCTGCAGCGGCGCCATCTAGGATGGCTCCCCAGTGCTCCCATGTCCCAGCCAGCTGAGGGAGGGCATGGGCAGGACGTGATGAGTGTAACTTGGAAGTCACATGCATCACTTCTGTATGCATCCCTGTTGACAGAATCAATCATTACCTAAATTTGCTTTATTTCAGTCAGCCTCATATACAGCTATAAGTTGGTTGTCGGCTTCTTTTTTAAAAGGAAGAGTGGCAGACGACTGGCTGTGAGGAAAAAGCTAGTTATGTGTCCCGTGCTGCGTAGAGGTGACGTAGAACTGAGTTCTCGTTCATTTTCCTTGTTTTAGGTTTTGTATCTTAACAAACACAGAGCCTGAAGAATTTACTGTGACTCTTAAATGCATTTTGCTCTTTTCTCCATGTTTAGCTATGTTTTATGGCATTTGAAAGCAAATGGCCCCTTCATAGCATTGGTTTCTACTTTTGTAATTGAAAATGTATTTCAGCTAAATTATAGAATAAATAGGTTTGAGTGAGCTAGCCTGGAAAACGTACAGCCACTGGCAATGTGGGAAGATGGCTTTGAATTCTTAAAAGGATCTGACACAGAAATGTACTTCTGGAATTAAAAGCATTTGAGAGTTGGAAACTGCCGAACACACTTAGGTTTACACGTATGAGATGACAGAGGAGATCTCCTGAAACTTTTCCTCAGTGGGGCCTCATGCAGCCTCCGGCAGCTTCCCCACGCAGCCAGGGTCAGTGGGGTCCAGCTCCTTTCTTCCTTTCTTTGTTGTTTGTCAGACACACCGCTGTTGGTTTCTCCTGTTCACTTCAATTGATTAGCTTGTCATTTGGAAAGTGGTTTGGTTGGGAAGTTGTAGCTAGACTACACATAGAAGACCGGGTAAAGCTGTCTTAAGATGTTTGAGTTATAGGCTGGATTAACAGTTGACAGGCCACTAATTTAATTTTACTAAATGTAACAGCGGCTTTCTGACCATAGAAAGAAAATTTCTAGAAAGAGAATTTTACTCTTTTGAAAATGACATGAAGTGGTTATGTATCCTAACCTTATAATAGCTGCTTATGGGATGATTTGGATAAGTTTGCCAAGGGAGTTTTTAAAATGCTTTTAATTGTCTTTTGTTTGTTTGTTTGTTTTCACCCTCTCGCCCTAAGCACATGCGGAGCCTGAGAATTGGAGAATCTAGTATTGATTGCAGGATTTAACTCCAGTTCAGTCTCAGCCAGTCCAGAGAGGCCTTGTACATGCCTTGGACAAATATTTACTGTATGCCCAGTAATAAAGTTCTGGAATAATGCGCCAGGCCCTGCGATGCAGATGTTGGACATGAGTCACAAGCCTCGTCCTCAGTGACACTTGCTCTCTGCTGGGGAAGGCAGACAGCAGACAGGACGCTACGAAAGGGGAGGAGGACTGCCCTTGGAGGACGACCCTGTGCTGTGGGGACTGAGCGCAGGGACGGGTGCCTTAGTCTATGGACCACAGAAAGCTCCCTGAAGGGAGGGTGAGTTGGGTTAAAACACTCTGCAGGCAGGGAGAAGATTACATCATGTTTTATTCAAAGATAACATCACTGAGAAATAGGGAGTGAGAGGGAGAGCGGAAGTTTGCCCTAGCACCTATGACTCACCTGTGGGTGAACATACAGCATTGAATTTGGCACGCATGTGTCAAAAAACTTGCATCAGCAAATGGTGAAGTCCTGGCAATACTGCCAATGACAAGAAAAGGTTTTCTATTCATTCCAAGGGATTAATGACCTAACATATTACCTTCTTCCAGATAAGACTAATGCTTCTTAAGATTGCTTGGGAATAGCTAAGCTGGTCAGAGGTTCAGGGATTTATTTTAAGTTTTACGGAAAATCACTGGTGAATTGATTGGAATGCAGCAACTATATGAGATCATAAAATCAGAGTGTCGGAACCAATATGAACTCTAGAAGCAGTCATATCTTCTATTTTAAATATAGAAAATCAAGTCTCTGAGTGTGTGTGTGTGTGTGTGCGCGCGCAAAATGAGTTGATAAAATTTAGAGTGTACAGCTCTGAAAAGGTCTTCTACCATCCAAAGGGGGCATTCACAACTTAGAAATAAAACAAAAATGGAGAGTTCGAATCTTAGCCAGAGAGATGTAAACCTGAAGATTAAACTGAATGTAATGATTCTGGATTAAACACAAGGATGAATAAAGGAAAAGGATTCCTTCCTCTCTCCGAAGGCAGGAGGGAATCAGAGCACTGGAGTAAACCTTCTTAAAACAATATAAAAAGCAGTTGAGATTTCATCTCTTTATTCGTACAGTCATTTCTTGAGCAACTACTATGTGTTTAGCATTGAAGATACAGTGGTTACTGTACTAGATAAGACAGGATTTATACCCTCAGGAAATATTCAGTCCAGTGGGAGATGACAGGGGATTGAGATAGAATATTAAATTCTAGGACGGAGGGCTCTGTGAGAAACAGAGACAAGTGTTACTTAACCCCGATATGGTGGTGTGTGTGTAAGGATTTCCGGGGAAGGCTTCCCCGAGGAAGGCACATATTAAATGCCTGAAAGATGAATCATCCTCAGGTGAAAGCAGCCGGAATACAATGAGAGCTTCAGGTACACGGAACAGCTCATGTAAAAAGCACAGAAGTCAAAGCATAATGAATTGGAAGCCAGTGAGGCACACAGTGCCTCAGACAAATCAGACATGATTCCTGTTTCTTTGAAAGAGGCCACCTCCCACAACCCCTGCCAGGATTTTAGCATAAAGCCATTCAACAGCTATTCTAAAATCATTCGTGCTAGTTTCCGAATATTTGGCACTCTGCTTTCTAGAATCAGGAGTAAAATTCCTGGTTCTCTGTGGTTAGGGGGACC
>PVKM010007477.1:0-41316 GCA_004027735.1 Carollia perspicillata | reverse complement strand
TCTTCATTCTTTTCTGCTTGGTTGTTTGTTTCTTCCTTCTGGTCCACTCCATTGATTTGAGTCCCAGTTTTCTTCCCATCACTACTGGTTCCCTGTGTATTTTCCATCATTTCACTTATGAACGCCTTCATTTTTTCATCTAATTTGCAACCAAAATCAACCAATTCTGTGAGCATCCTGATTAGCAGTGCTTTGAACTCTGCATCTGATAGGTCGGCTATTTCTTGCTTGCTTAAAAGTATTGGCTCTGGGACTGTGAGCTTTTCTTGTGTTTGAGTCATTTTTGGTCAGGTGGCGCCTGTTTCGTATGAGGGGCGGAGCCGTAGGTGTTCACCAGGGCGGGGCAGCCTAGTCGCCCAGTTGTGAGGCTGTCTGTGGGGGCGGGGTCAGAGAGGGAACAATGGCGCCCGTTCGTGCTCTCTCGAGTTTGCATCCCCTCTGCTGCCTCCCACAAGCAAACTGGGCCCCCCTGGCGCTGGTTCCCAGGAGGGAGGGCCTGTGCACACTCCGGGACCTTGCGGGTCTCCCTGGCGACCTCTCCTGTGAGGCTGGGAGCCTCTCCCAGCACCTTTTCAATCAGTGTTTTTAGGCTTTATTGCCCATCGCTGGGGCCCTGCGCTGTGTGGTCCGTCTCACTGCCCGCTCTTGCCTAGTTTATCTGTACGCGAATGTGTGTCCACGGTTGGCCAACTGCCTTGCGTGCCTTGAGTGCTCTGCTTGTCTCCTCCCCACGTCTGGGGTCTGCAAGCTCAACACCACCTACGCCACCTGGCGTTCCCGAGCCTGGCAGCCACCACGTTTTCCTGCCGCTTTCCCTCTCCGCCGGCTGCTGACTCTGCCCCTCTTACCGGTCTGGTTGAATGGTTGTCGACATCTGTAGTTCAATTTTCTGTGTTCTGGTTGTGTTATTGTTTATAAATATTTGTTGTCCTTAATCTTGGTTGTGAGAAGGAGGTACAGTGTTTCCACCTACACCTCCATCTTGGCCGGAAATCTAATTCTTCCTATTTATGGACACAGTATACTTCCATTTATTTGAATCCTTTTCAGTTTCTTTTAATTGTCTGAGTACAGGTCTTTTACTTCCTTGGTGAAACTTATTCCTATGTATTTTACTTTTTGATGCTACTGTAAATGACATTTTCTTAATTTCCCTTTCTCATAGTTACCGATGTCTAAAAATGCAACTGACTTCTATTAGTTCTGTATCATGCTACTTTAGTCCTAATGGTTTTTTTCTGTACTCTTTGGGGTTCTCTCTATATAGTATGTCATCTGCAAATAATGACTGTTTTCTTTGCTGTTTGGATGCTTTATTTTTTTCTTATCTGATTGCTGTGGCTAGGACTTCCAATATTATGTTCAATAAAAGTGGATATCTTTGTCTTGTTCCTGATCTTAAAAAGCACTGAGTATGCTGTTAGCTTTCTGTTTGTTATATATGGTCTTTATTATGTTGAGGTATGTTCCCTCTATTCCCAATTTGTTGAGACTTATCAGAAATGGATGTTAGATTTTTCTCATGCTTTTTCTCCATTATCGTGATTTTTATCCTTCATTTTATTTATGGTGGTTTATCACTTTAACTTATTTATGGATGCAGAGCCATCCTTGCATCCCTAGATGAATCCCATTTTTCATATCTTTATAATCTATCAGGGAATTCAGTTGCCTAATATTTTTGTTGCCTAATATTTTTGTTAAGGATTTTGCATCTATTTTCATCAGGGATACTGGCCTATAATTTTTTTGTTAGTAGTAATGCTGGCCTGATAAAATGGGCTTGTAAGCCTTCCCTCCTCTTCAGTTTTTTGGGATAGTTGGAGAAGAACAGGTGGTAATTCTTTGAATGGTTGGTAAAATCCACCTCTGAAGCCATCTAGTCCAGGACTTGCTTGTTGGGAGTTTTTATTACTACTTTGATTTCACGGGTTGTAATCAGTCTGTTCAGACTTTCCATTTCTTTGTGATTCAGCCTTGGGTAAACCCAATTTTTCCAGGTTATCCAATTTGCTGGCATACAATTGTTCATAGTATTTTCTTGTAATACTTTGTATTTCTGTGATGCCAGGTGTCACTTCTTGTTCATTTCTGATTTTATTTATTTGGGTTCTTTTTTCCTTGATGAGTCCAGTGAAAGGTTTATCAATTTCATTTAATGAACCAGCTCTTAGTTACACTGATACGTTGTTTTTAAAAACTATTTCATTTATTTCCACTAATATCTATTCCTTCTTTCTACTCAGGAGTCTGTTTCTTTTTCCCCTAATTCCTTTAGATATAAGGTTAATCTCCTATGACTGTATTTCTATCCCTCCATCATGTCAATATTTGCTTTATATATTTAGGTGCTCCTGTATTGGATGTGTAAATGTTTACGAGGGTTATATTCTTTGTGTTGATCTCACTACCATTATGAAATGTCCTTCTTTGTCTCTTGTTATGGCCTTTGTTTTAAAGTCTACTTTGTCTAATAAGTGTTCCTACCCCTGCTTTTTTTACATTACCATTTGCGTGAAATATCTTTGTCCATTACTTTACTTTTAGTCTATGCCATTCAGAAGTGGGTTTCTTATAGGCAATACAGGTGTAGGTCTTGTTTTCTCATCTCTTCAGCTACCCTATGTCTTTTGATTGGATCATTTAATCTGTTTACATTTAAAGTAATTACTGATGGTATGTGGTTATTGCCATTTAATATTCATAATTTCTTAAAGGAGTCCCTTTAACATTTCTTGTAATAATACTGGTTTGGTGGTAATGAACTCTCTGAACTCTTTCAGCTTTTTCTTGTTCGGTCAGCTCCTTATCTTTCCTTTCATTTTAAATGACAATTTTCCTGGGTAGGTCCTTGCTTTCCATCATTTTGATATTACATGCCAATACCTCCTGGACTGCAGAGTTTCTGTTGAGATATCAGCTGACAATCCTATGAGAGCTCCCTGGCATGGAAACTCAAACTGTGTTTTTCTTGCTGCTTTTAAGGATTCTTTGTCTTTAACCTTTATTAGCATTTTAATTATTATTATGTTTTTATGTGGGCCTCTTTGGATTCATCTTGTTTGGCACTCCAGGACTTGTATGACTCTCTTCAGTTTAGGGAAGTTTTCAGTCATTTCTTCAAATAGGTTTTTAATCCCTCTCTCTTTCTCATACCCCTATGATGCAAACGTAGCTTGATGTTGTCCCAGAGGTCATTTAAACTATTCTCATTTTTAAAATTTTGTGTTTGAGTTGGGTATTCTCTGCTGTCTTTCAGATCTCTGATTCATTCTTTTGCTTCATCTAATCTGTTGTTGATTCCCTCTAACTGGTATTTTTTTGTGTTTTCCACCTTCATTTTTATGTTTCCTATCTCTTTTCTGAACTTCCCAATGAATTCATCTATTTTTCCCCAAATTCACTGGGCATCCCTATTAACAGTATTTTGAACTCGGCTTCAGGTAGACTGCACGTCACCATCTCGTTTAGTTCTTTACTGGAGTTTTGCCCTCCTTTTTCATTTGGGACATGTTTGGCTCTGTTTCTTTTTATTAGGTCGACCTACATTTCATAAGTCTTGGCAGAGTGGCCTTATGTAGTAGGTGTTGTATGGAGCCCTGTGGAATAGTTGCCCTGGTCACTTGAGATAGATGCTGCAGGGGGTGTCCCTTCTGTAGGTCATGTGCCCTCCTGTTTTAGTTGAGCCTTGATGGCTGCTGGCATGTCAGTGGGTGGGTTTTCCCTCAGGCTGGCTGTGACTACAGAAAATGAGCTTTTGGGTGAGGACTAACTCCATTGAGCAGGGGTTCCTTTAACATGGCTCTGATATGAGCTGAGTCTGCTCTTCAGGTGTGTGTTTTGTGGAGCTGGTTGGGTGGTACTCTGGTTTGACTAAGAAGCTGGTAAAATAGGTGTGTTGGTACAGGCCAATGTTAGCTACCATCTGTGCCCAGCTTGGGGTATCCTGGTGGGAGCTACAAAGTGATCTGTGATTAATTGCCGCACATGCGGGGCTTGGAGGCACTTGGGAGAGGGTGTGCTAAAAACGCAGGCTAGCTGTTGGGTTTGAAGCCCTTTGGTGAGCACCACAATGTGAAGTGAGGCCAGTCATCATTTGGGGCAGGCTTCTGGCTGTTTGCTTGGAGCCACCTAATGCAAGTTAAGACTAATCACCACTTGTTTTTGAGGCTGCTTAGGAAGAGGTACAGGACACTCCAAAGCTAGCTGCTGCTTTTTAGGGGTTTGTAGACCTTTAAGAGTTTACGAAAGTCCACAGCACAAGCCAAGGCATATGGCGTGAGCTAGGTTAATGGCGAGCTCAGATGTGACACCTGCCAGTGCTTCCTTTCGGGAGAGCTGCCCTGCACTTCCCTATCTAGCCCTGTGTGTCCCCATGCTGAAGCCCACATTGTGCAGGCTCCTCAAGAGGACTGTCTAGGATGCCAGAGGCTATGGGAACCCCTCACTGCTCAGTGTGGGGGTAGGGGCACCTCTACACCCAAGATATCCCTCCTCCCAGTCTCCTCATTGTGGCTTCTTCATATCCTTATTCATGGGACTTCTATTCAGGTAGTCTTCAGGTGGTTCTCAGTAGTGGTGGTTCTATTATTTAGTAGTTTGATGTGGTTCTGGGAGAAGGTGAGCAGTGTTTACCTTGATGGGAAGTCTTGACCAAAGTACTTTTACATCCACGTAAACTTCTTGCGGTTGCTGTAGTAACCACACTCTTGCACAGTCACAGTCACTCTTGTACAGACAGAAAGACTGAAGGGCTGGCCTGGAGCCATTTTCAGCTGATCTGCATCCTTTGGTACCACATCTCTAGCCACTAACCAGTCTGTAACTTTAATTGCTTGTCTCGTACATGTCAAATGAAAACTTTAAAAGTTTGAATAATCTCTCTCTAAAAAACAACCAAACTGTTCCCACTACTCAGTTTCAACTTGAAAAAGCTATGAGAACATGGGCTTACAGATCTGAAGTCACATATAATTTAAGGGGACAAAGTGCTGATTTATGATTTTTCTTAGTCATGGGATATTATGATTTTTCTTAGTCATGGGATATTACACTTTTGAAACGTAAGTTTTATATGATCCTAGTTTTTTTTTCTTTCCATTTGTCACAGGGGCTCAAACTATATACCTAATTTATGTTCCTGCCTGAAAGGTGCTATTTAAAAGAATGCACTGACTTAGTTTTTCAGGGCCTTTTCTGTACTTGCCACAAGAAAAATTGAAACAGATCAGCTTTTCCAAACAGAATAGGCAATATACTTATTAGAAGTAAATGGTAACTGTTGGTAGGGGGGCTCAAGTACAGTAGTTACTGCCCACCTGAAGTTTGAATAAATATGAGAAAGAAGTGATTTTTAGATTATTTTGTTGGTAGTATATGAAATTCTCACTCAAACTACAGCTAATCACTAAGACAAGTTCCTAAATGCTTGAGTGCTATCATTTATTTTGTTCCTTCCAATAATATATACTTCAGAGAATATTAACAGTACTAAGCCATAGGCATACCATTATATTAGTTCTCTTTCCAAAAGAGAACTATGCTGACTTCCAAATGCCACCTTGTTAAGATGGGCAGCTTAAAAAAAAAAGATATGTGCAAGCAGTAGATGAACAATAAAGCTCACTATGGAGCCCATGGGAACAAACTATTTTCATGGATTAAAAAAATCAAATTGCATAAATTGTATTTCATAATGCAGATGCTACCAGACAGATGAAGTCTAAGGCTCAGAATGAGATCAGCAGAAGATTTATGATTCACATTAAGATTATAATTTAACCATTTGGGGAGGTTTACCTGGAAAGGGTTAAAAAGTGTTTTATAAGGACTTCAAATTGTAATGTAACTGAAGATACCTTATTTTACTGACACACACATTCAACTAACCTAAAATGTCATTAATATCATCAAATACCTTTGTCTTTCAGCTTTGTATGAGCTAGTAAGATCATCAAAAAGCTTGCCATTCATTTCCATTAGGGTTTTCAGCACATTGTAGACCAGTGCTACGATGGTCCTAAAATGGAAGTAAGCCAGTACTGGGTTATTGATGCCAACAACAGGAAATATAGTAATGCCATCTCTGAAATGGGTTAAATGTTGGGTGATTCACTTAAATCCATTTTAGAAACGATAAACTGAAATGCAAGATGGGCAATAATTTCCCCTAGGTCAGTCACACAGCCAGTGGTGGTCTGTCTGATTCCAAAACACATGTCCTTCCTACTGTATCATGCTCATATTAAACTCACTAAACTGTTAGGGTTATCTTCATGTCTGCTCTACAGTCTCAAAACTTAAGGAACAGCAACATTAAAAGAACATGAAAAAGATCCAACTACCATAAACTCTAAGAAGAAAAGGATAGATGTCACAGAAATTAAAATATATGCCACCTAAACCTTCAGCTTCCCCCTGACACCATTACTGGCAGCAGGTCAGCCCAACCTGACATTCACACAGTTACTATATGTGCAGCATGCCACAACAGACTGTCCCACCCCCAGGGAGATTTGTAATTTTAAATAGAAATTAAGAACATATACTTAAAACTTTATAAGGTGTAAGTATGTGTAAGTGTAGAACACTTAAAACTTTATAAGGTGTAAGTATGTGTAAGTGTAGAACAGAAAAAAACTATGTGATGTTAACCTTGGAATAAGTTCCCAATCTGTATAGCTTTCATGTATGAGGAGAGCATATGACAAAAAGCTTAAAAAAAAAACAAACACAAGAATAACAATGAACATAAAAGACACTTACTGATTCCAGTGTTCTTTGGAGATTTTGTACAAACTACCAAACATAATTGGCAGGATTTTATCAATGTTCTCCTCAATCAAACTAAGAATATACTCATTATTCCAGAAGTACAATGCCCTTTCTGCAACCTAAAAAATATTTATAAATGTCAAAACAAAAGAGAAAAAGAAATAGTATAAAAGAAAAATGGTTTTACTGAAACATCATACCTGAAAATGAGAACTGGATACACACTTGGATATTTGCTTAAAAAGGGGCTCTTCAATTTTTTTGAACTGTGTTGGTTCAATGACATCTAAGATTTCTTCAATTTCTCCTAAAAACATCACCTGGGTTAAAAAAAAGTTCTTTTAAGAAACATGACAAATTATAAGATGTTAATATAGAAAACAACAATGAGGAAGTTAACCTACAAATTACATAGTAGACAAAAAAGGACAGCTATCCTACCAATTCCCTCTGATCCCCACAGAACACCTCCTGCTCTGTGGCAGGGACAACAGAAACATGGTGTATGGCCCTGAGATTCAGTACCGATGGAATGTACTACTGTCGTAAAACAAAACTCACCTCTTTCTGACTGCATGTTTTTGGCCAAAATTTCAGCAATCCTCTGATCACCTGCAAAAAAAAAGTTTAGCATGAATTAAGCAATGAAGCTGGTTAATCACAGGAAATTTTTAATAACAATCTGAAGTATTCAGATCAGTGTTCTTTAATATCTAAGTATATCCCCCTCAGTTTTAGGCTTTTTATCAATTTAATATTTATTGTGTGGTTATACCACATACTCTTCTAGAGGCTGATGAACAATATAAGGTCCCTGATCATCATGAAGCAGGGAGACCAACAAATTATCAATAAATAAGAATAATTTCAATAGCAGTAAGTGCTACTACTAAGAAAATAAAGGAAAATATAGTAACTGCTGGGTTGAGTGGTATAGGTTATTTCAGGGAGAAACTAAAGGATAGATAATTCCTGTTATTTAAAACTACTGTGAAGCACCAAAAAAGCCAGAAAGCTTCCCACTTTGTTTCATAGTAAGCACCACCTTGATGACCAAAATGTAACAAAACGAGATTAAGGGAACATAGTTGTAAAAGTTTATAGTGACTATAACAGTATGTTAACAGAATACTATCTGACCAATTACAATTTATTCCAGAAATTTCAGGGTGGTTCAACTCATAGTTGTACCTTAAAAGATTTTTAACAGCTATTTAAATTTTTCATTGATTATTCTGATAACAAGTTAGTAGCTTAGAACTAAGAATTTATCAGAAGCCAGCAGCAATCACCTTATATAGTTTCTTAGGAAGATGCTGTAAAACCACCTGGTTCTAGTGCTTTTGTGGAACTAGATCTCTGCTAGCCTGTTAGGTTATTTTATAGTCATTGGTTTGGTCCAGTAATGAAGAACACCCATTCAAATTAAAACTGGGGAGAACACTGATCTGGAGCCAATCAAGTAAGATGAAAGGGTATGATGTATAACTTTGGAAAGAAATATCATAATTGTATTTATTTGTTTTAAGTATATTTTTATAATTTTAAGATAACATTTATTAAACAATTAAAATAGTATTATTACATGAGAAAAATTACTAAAGTAAGAAAATTGAATATATGGTCAGATAAAAGATATAAAACAAAGTATCAATAAGGTATTGATTTTTATAATAACTAATATACATAAACTATTCTTTAAGGCTTATTGAATATATGAAGAAAACTAAAACTTTACCGAATATCATGAAAGGCTACAGATGATTCAGTGTTGTACATACTTCTATACTCAATTTATATATTTAATATAATTTCAATCAAATGCCAACTGACTTATTTTCTGAAACTAGAAACATTTATTCTAAAATCCACAAATATAAGCAAATAACCAAGAACGGGGAAGGGGGAGGAAGAGAGGGAGAATTAATGGAATGGAACCTGCTCTCCTGATATCAGCAATTAAAACAAGATGGTATTAGCATGGAAACCCACAGAAAAGACATGGAGTAACCAGACAGACTCATGTTTATATGGGGTTTAATATATGACAGAGGGGGCATTTCAGATCCTTGAGAAACAGATGACTTAGTTAAGTGGTGGTACTTGGACTGGTGGCTCACCATTTAGGGAGGAAAAAAAAAAGTAGCTCCTTTGGTAGCCAGACTCCTAAAATAATTTTCTACAATGTTTACTTCTTGAATACACATTCTTGTGTAATCTTTACATGTGGGCTGGCCCAGTGACTTCCACCTCACTAGCAGATGCTAAAGCCTTCTCATCTTGCAACTTTGATAAAGCAAGCTGCTACACTGGAGAGGCCCATGTGATAAGGAACTGAGGGCTGCCTCTAGCCAGCAGCCAGTTAAGAACTGAGGCCCTCGGGCCACACAAATGTATGAACTCAGAAGTACATCTTGCTCATCTGAGCCTTTGTATGAGACCTCACCCTGGATGACACAGCAATTGCAGCACTGTAAGAAACGCTGTAGCAGAGAACCCAGCCAAGTCATGCCTGGATTCCTGTTTCACAGAAACTAAGAGATAATAAATGTTTGTTTTAAGCCACTAAATCTTGTAATAATTTGTTATTCAGCAATAGAAAACTAATACAGTTCCTTACCCTTGTCACACACAAATTTCCATTTCAAATAGTGTAGTGCACTGAATGGTGGTCCTCAAAATGATAATGTATATATCCTAATCTCTAGAAGCTATGAATGTGACTTATTTGGAAATTAGATCTTTTAGACAGAATTAAGTTAAAGATCTCAAGATGAAACCATCCTGGGTCATTTGGGGTGGGCCCTAAATCCAACAAGTGTCCTTTTAAGGGACAGAAGAGGCAGCAAAGTGAGACTGGAGAGATGCAGCCACAAGCCAAGGAACACCTGGAGACACCAGAAACTGGAAGAGGCAAGGAACGGAATCTCCCCTAAAGCATCTGGAGGAAATGCAGCCCTGCCGACACCTTGATTTTGGACTTCTGGCCTTCAGAACTGTGAGAGAATAAATTTCTGTTATTTCAAGCCACCAGGTTTGTGGTAATTTGTCATGGCAGCCTAGGAAACAATTAATAGGTGAAATAAAGTTTTCACAGATAAAAACTAAATCCATAAAATAACCAGAATATGATACTATGAAATGACAGCAAGGCCAGAAGCCATAATGATGAATACATTCCACTACATAAAAATTTAATTCTTTAAGGCAAAGATTTAAAACTATATATTCAAAGTTAAAGGAAAAACTCCAAATGGACAAAAAAGATTTGCAAAATAAGGAAAGGATTAAAAGGCAAAGGATGCAGAACTATAAATGACCAATAACTGTATAAAAGAATGGTTCAATCTCTGTAATGGGAAAAGCCAATCAAAATATCTCAGACTAGCAAAACTTTTAATACCAGCAAAAAATTAAAAAACAATGTTCTGCTAGAGTAAGGGAAAACAGGTACCTTTACACTCTGGATTGGAATATTAAATTGTTCCGACTTGGTGGAAGGCAACTTGGAATGTGTTCAAACTTTCTTGTACTCTTTGGCCCAACAACATGCTTTTATTAATAATTTGGTTAAAAAAATGCAGTAAAGTTTTTCTTATGCCCACAGATATTTTTTTTGTAACACCACTGACAGGACTCAGAACAAGTCCAACTGCCTAAAGCACATCCCTTCGCCCAGTAACGTGTTTGTAACAATGAAAATGCCAATAACTCAAGTGCCCATTGATGGAAGATTGATTAAACATGTTAGGGCAATCAGTAATGGCATCTGATGCTACCAGAGGGGAAAACAAAGGCAGTTCATATGGAAAGACAGCCACATTATACTGAGAAGTGAAAAAAACTGGTCAGCACTGTCCCACCATTTGATGAACCTACATATAAAAGGCAAAAAAGTTCTAGAAATATATTCACTTACATGGTTACCTCTAGGGAACAACGTTTCAAAGAATGTCCTCCTCATTGTGCTTTATGATTTTGTATCGTGTGAACCAAATTAACACACATTACTTTCATAAACAGAAATAATAGTTATTTCCATTGTAGAAAACAATTTCAACACAAAATTTAGGTACATATAGAATGTAATAAACTAGCCAAAGCTCTGACTTATCTATTATTTGTAGGAAGCTTTGCTATGAATACCAGTTTTCTAGAAAATGAATATTAAGGCTCAGACCCAAGTAACATGGCTAGAATTTTGGTGCTGGAATAGCGTATGGTAGAAATTGCAAGATATTATCAACAGATATTTATGAATTGAAAAATATTTTTCTTTGTCAACTTACACATTTACCTTACTATCTTCATCTGGCTTCTGTTTCCATTAAGCCAGAGGTCTGGCCATCATCACTCTCAGTCTTCTCTTTAAAAAGAAATCATCCATCTTCCCTATCCACCCCATGTTAATGTAATATATTTAAATTGTATCTGTTTACTGTTCACCAAGCACAAACCATGAGTTATGTTATGGCTTTTCTTTGTCTCAATTCTGAGAGTTAGGGATTTGCATTGTTTTATTCCATTTTAGAGGTTTATGTGGTTTCACATAAAGACTGAGCTTCTAAGTCTCCTGATTTGTCTTTCAAAACTACTTGTAGCTGTTCTCAGAAAGAACTGCAAATCTAAAAGTCTAAAAACTCAAAACATCATGAAGTGGGAAAAAAGGTCTTTAGGTCCTTTAAACAAAAGTCAAATCAAAGGAAGAATACTGAGTTTTCCAAATACCCTTAAGTATAGCCTCAGAAAGTTTGTGACATTAAAAAACAGTTTAAATCTGTCAAACCCTCTGCGATGTTTCAAGAACTCTTTACATGTTTCAACTCAGGATACCTAGAAACCACTCTGAAATTTTCACTTCACCAAGGTTAAAGTTTTGTTTTCTGTGCTTTTATTCTTTTCTATTTCTCCCTACTTTATCTTTTGTTTTTCTTAAATCTTCAGTTAATTTTCATGATAACATATTTCCTCCTGAATCACCTTATAGTCAGGAAGTAAGCAATAAAATTCAAATACGGAATTGCTGTGCCGATTCATGAAGTAAACAACTTTTATTCCGAAATTATATCTTAAACTCCAAAGGCAAGGAGATGTTTCTAAACCCTATCATGTGGTTTATCATTAATAAGAGGGAAAATCCTATTTCTAAGGAAAAAACAAAACTCAAGGGAATAATTGTAGGACTTCCACAGTATGTTTAATTTTAAAAGGTGAATGAAAATTGAAAAAATTATCAGTGAAGATAATATCTACATGAAATTTCATTGTAGTCATTTGATCCTGACATCACACATTTCAATTACAATGTTAACATTAAGTAATCTATATTTAAGTTATTCAAGACATATAACTCATGAGAACTCCCCTTCCCAACGCCATTCTCTGCGTGTAGATTAACCTCACATTCCTTGTAAATGGTTTTAGTTTAAAATATATTACTACTACTGTTTGATAACTCTGTAACAGTATATATAACAGCAAGGCACAATGAAATGCTACAATACACATCAAGAACATAAAAATAAATAGACCACTTACTGGTTCTGTGAGTGTTGTATCTTTCTCCAGGAACTGTACAACACAGTAGGCTAGCTAAAATGTAAGGAACATTTTATAAATATTACTGAGTGAAGTAACATGCAGTGATGCAGGATTTTTATATTTATTTTGATAAATTTTACTCTAATCTCAATATGTAAAAGTTAACATATTAACAATTGTGTAACTTTTTAACCATGAAAGTAACTTCTAGTTCAAAAAAGATGTTCTTTTTTTAGTAGCAACTTCTGATTATAAAGTTAATTGAAATAAGACTAGAGCTAACATCTTACTTTTTCAGCATCTTTCTACGTGTATAATAGGGGAGACTAGCTGGGTTATTACAACTATACAGAATATTCTGTAGTTACGTGGGATTTATTCAATGTCAGTTAATTAGGTCAGAGCCCAGACTAGGAAAGAACTTGATATTTTCCTTCCTATATTTTTACTTAATGTGCATTGAGCTGATTTCATAACACTGAATATAATACCTTTAAATTATAAAAATCTGCTTTGGGCAACTTACAAAGCAAACTGCTTGATTATACTTAAAATTGCCACTTCAGTATTTCTCAATTTCTCTGCCTTTATATCAGTCTTTGACACAATACTTATTTCATTTGAAATTTTCCTGAAACTTACCTGAGCATGAAACAAAGCTAATCCTTTTGCAGTATGCATAGGAATAAGAACCTTCATTAGAAATTGTTTATGTTCTGCTTTCAGGGGCAATGCAAAGCCATTGATAATACTGGAGGGAAAAAAAGGCAGGGGGAAGGGTTAAGTAGTTACTACTTTATTTCTAAAAGTTATTATATCCATGAGTGCATAAGGAATGGGCTCTCTGCTTCAATCCTGGTGTTGAATTACTGACTCCTCTTCAAACTACTTTAGACAGACTATTTCTATGAAGTCTTCCCTCTAAATCATTCAGTGATCCCAAAAGAAAACTAAGACTGCCAATTAATGTCCCAGTAGTAATTTCTATCTTCATTTTCTATAAAAGCATTATCACTTTATTTATGCATTACTGCCTTTATTTTTCTTCCCTAAAGCCACAGGAGAGTCAATATCACAATATTAAAACTTTTTCAATATTTTCTCAATCAAATGCATAGTTTCTCTTTATTGAAGGATCTTAAACTAAGAAGTTCTCTCCATATTCATTCTCTAACTATTACTAGAGAGGGCTAAAATCATTCTTATACAAGTAGAAGGAAGGGTCTAAATGTCTCTCAAGTTAATAATGCTATGTGATGAATAAGGAAGGCAAAATGTTCATGTCAACTAAAATCAAAGGCTGCAGATTCTTCTAAAAAGAACAGATGGATTAGGAATGGTCTGTCAACATCGGAACAAGAATTCTTTTAATTTCATAGAAGACTCACTATAGCTTATTTCATCTCTTCCCAATCAGATCCTGTAAATTTCTGAGGCAGTCTGGCAAGAGCAGGCATAAAACATGCCACAACTTCTACAGCAGGAAGCTTCTGCAGAAACAGATGTCTTGCATGGCAGTACTTTAATATGCTGACCCTCTAAAAAGCTATAATAAGAATTCAGTTGAGAAATGATGTCTTGCACTCTATATTTAAATTCTAAAATAGGAAATAATTTTTCCAATCCCAGCTAAGCTTTTAATACATAAAACATTCGAAGTTACTTAATTCTCTAAAAGAACAACAAAAAAACTGGCCTACCTTCCTAATATTTCCAGGAGTTCAGCAACACCATTGAAATGTTCTGTTTCATATATAAACCTGAATTTAAAATAAAGATGGACATAATGAAAAATCAAACATCAGAAAACAAAGAGAGACAGGAAGGTAAAGAAATCAACCCAAAGGGCAATTGTTGAGAAGTGTACAAGCATGCTGTAAGAATTCTTTGTAAACTATTTTGCCCCACATCAGTTACTTCTTAGTAATCTCATAAAAGAAGATCTACTTCCTACTAAACTATATGCTTTTAAATATGTCCTATTTAAGGATATACTTTTGCTAAAACTTGCTAATATATTAAGGTAACAATGTAATTTCATCTGCAATATTTTATTTTACTTAAAATTGTGTAAGAAAGATGGGTTTTCTCAAAGAAATACTTCTCAAAATAGGAAACCTCTACTCAAAAACTCGAAAGGACCCATCCATATCTAATAAAGCCACCTTTATTCAGAATTTCATTAAACCTAAACTACACAGGCTGCCTAGCTTTCCAAGATTACAATCACCTTAAAAGCAGGGAGTCAAACTCAAATGAACACAGGACAGGGAGAGGAAGACAAACAATTGGAGAAGATGCTATCTCTGGAGCAGGTTACTCATTTCTAATGGTTACAATGGGGAAATGCTAGCCTAATTTTGCCAGATCTTCAAACCTCAAGTGTGAGTATCAAAGTGAAATCTACTTTGAAGCAACATTAAATAAACTATCACTTATAAAGTAGCCAGAAGATAAGTCCCATATAAATTTAATTAGCTTTGTCAGAAAATCAAATGAAAGTATTTCCAAGAGCTACTGATTTAAATAGCACACAAAATTTTCAAACAAAAAGCTCAAGGAAACAATTAGACAAATTCTCACAATAAATCTTAAACATGAATAACACCAGTATTACCTATTAAAAACTTCATTACTACTATCATTTAAATGAAAAACAGGTTCTACATTTCTAATGTTATATGCAAATGATGTCGACAAAACAGGCTAAAAATGACTCAAATACTAGCAGTTAAATTTCCAGATTTCATATATTAAAGGTTAACCTAAAGGAACTGGCATAAAAAGAAAATATGGGTAAAGCACTATATATATGAATAGATGACCGATTTACCTGAGGAAAATGTTGTTAATTTGTTTTCTGATGAATGCTCTTAATCCAAGAAATTTCCCATAAATTCGATGCAGAACAGTCTTCAGGAAGTCACGTTCTCTGGGATCTTCACTATCAAAAAGCTCCAGGAGCTTTAAAAAAAAACTGAGAAATTACTTTTTAAAAATAATCGAGCAAAACTTTACTTTATTCTAATACTTATTTGAAGATAACCCATGAAATCTTTTTTAAAAATCTGAAGATTCTGCTTTATCAGATAGATTTTATTCTTGCTAACTAGAGAAGCTAAAGCAAAGCTTAGGGAGTATTTTTCACTAATTAAAAAAAAAATGACAAAGTAAATCATGTAAATGCTTCAAAATGTGGATTTTTCTTTGCCTTGTCACTCATTTTAAAATTCTTTCCCATTCTAGACTACTAAACATGGCACATAACTTCAGAGTGTGGAAATTTAAGAGATTTTTAATGCTTTTTATGAGTCAAAATTACATACGAAATCAGTCTGTAGATTGCAAAGTCATTAAATAAATGAAGTTAAAATACAAATGCACATGCACATTTCCAATTTACTAGAAAGATTTATACAAACCAAGGCTGCTTTTTTTGTGATTTTGCACTGAAAAAATTCAAGAATCACTATGCCAACAGCTCAAAAATTAGTATTTAGGTAACTGGGTAAACTACTGGCAAATACAGGTAACAGAGTGGAGGTCATTCATGAAATAACACTGAAGAGAAGAGACCACAGATTTTTACTTAAAGTCAGCTTACCAAGTGGCTGGAAATTTTTAAACCAGTTCAACTTGGCCAAACTGTCGTTTTCTTATACCTTTACACAACTAACTATTCAGCAAAGGTAAGGATAGAGACCTTTGAAAAATCTAAAGTCAAAGCTCAAATTTCTATTTTAAAATGGTAAACAATTTCTTTTGTCATAAAAAGTGTCACTATTTTAAAAATTAAACATTGGAGTTTCTTAGGAAAAAGTATAAAATAGTCTCTTGAAGAAAGAAGTCATCAAGGAATTGCATGTTCTATACTTTGGTATTGATAATTACAGTTAAGATAGCAAGCTCTGAACCTCATTGGGAGTTTTCTCCATCCTGTCTTGAATTATATGTAATTGTTTACATGTGTATCTCTTCTACTAGAGTATTTTTGAGGATAGTGATGATTTTTGTCATTTTATACCCCCTAAATAAGTGTCTTGCTGAGTTTGAGTAGTCCATGAGGTTATGGAAATACTGTATGAGGCTCCCCAAAACCATCCATGGAACATGATAATTTGTGTTAATATACCTAATAAATTCAGTTCAAATCATTCTGATTAAAAATAACTAATCTCACTTAAGACCCTCACATCTGAATTTCTGATGTTGGGTTGCTTGGAAGATACACTTTCAAATCAATAAAAGGGGCTCTTAATTAAGGTGGTCATATCTAACCCAAGAACAAATATAATTTGGGGCATAGAGGGATCAAGTGAAAAAAAAAACCAGAAACAACTCATGGACATATAAAACAGTGTGGAGATTGGGGGGCGAGGTGGAAGAGGCTATGGGGGGATGAATGGTGATGGAATAAAATAAAATTTAAAAAAGAACATCATTTAACGCAAGTTGCTCCTCAGGGGTAAAAAAATTTTAACTAGAGAACATTTATTAGCTATGTATCAAATCTACTTAAAGAAACCTATTTTGAAATATTATGTATCTAAATAGACTATTTAGATACATAATATTTACACATTATTCATTATTAACACAATGAAACAAATACAAAACTAGTACTTAGGAAACTTTCTTATTCTGGCTCTGATATTTATATCTAACTGTTTTTAAGGGTAATTCATAACCCCTGAGCCTGTTTCTTCATTGATAAAATGAGAAAAGATGAAACCAATTCTTTTTATTTTTTAAGAGGTCAGAGAGTCTAGTTCAAATTCTGATTGTGCCATCGACTGGCTGTGTAAAATTGGATATGGTCAAGCTCTTTCCATAAGGACAGTGCTTGGCACATAAAAAGTACTCAATAATTCTTAGCTTCCTTCTTTCTTCTGAAACTCTATGATCTGAACACAACCTGAAACTGTGCAGTTAGTTTCTTCTCTTGAAAAAAATGGACTGTCCAAATTTATACCGAAGATTTTTCTTCTGTACTTTTAAGTATTAAAACTTGCCATCTAGTTAACTAATTTCAACATACAAAAACTGAGAATTCCCATACATACTATTTATTAAAATAACATACTAAGATTACCTCAGAGAAGTGATCTGTGAAAGAACAGTCATACAAATTGCTGAAAACAAATTATTGAGCCTTGGCTTCTCAACTAATTCAGGCATTTCAAGTAGAGATAGAAACTGGTTTCCACTACACCAGTTTTTTTTTTTCTTGTCCCCCCTAGCCCCATGAACAATCTAGCAGCTGAAATACCTTAAGCTCCAGACTGAGGAAACACTAAGGCAATTGTTCCTCTCAACTTGCTATTATCTTAAATACAATTTAGCATGGCATTACTAGAGTTCCCTAATACACTATACTCCTTCTGTAGCGCATAAGAACTACAGAAGGAAATAGGTATGCATTCAATTTCAATTACCAAAATAACAGTTTCATGTAATCTTATTTTTGTTTGTGATTGAAACACATTTTTTTTGTTAACACACCAATATTCTTCATTGTTTAAAGACGAGCTTTTTGAATAGCTGAAGGACATATGGACAAAGTTCTTTGTTTATCAATACATTCGCAGCAACTAGAATACTTTACATGAGGTCAGGGACAGTTATGAACAACTGAAAATGAACTCCAAATATGTGCAACTCTGTATGTAGAAGCTTTGTCACAGGAAATACACAATGGTGGTCGAGGGTGGGAAGGGTCTTAGCAGTGATTTTAATCCTGGCCTCAGCACTGGGTTCACTGAGTCTCTTACCCACACCTTCTACTGTTCTTTAAAATGCAAGTAACTCTAGAATAGGAGAGCATCAAATTCCTAATAAAACCTTACAAGTATTTCAAAAGAGAAAAATCTGGTGTACTTCACAATTTTGTCTTGGGCCAGCCAATTCTACATAGTTAAAGAGAGACTTTTATATTGTTAAAAAGATTTTGAAAATAAACACATTCTAAGAAATTCATTTTGAGTATGTAGGTTCCAAAAATAGCAGCTAATAACCAATTTATAAAAAGAAAGAAGGTATCACATAGGTTTACTCTATCTCCTCTTACTTCTTAAAGATACCATTTTATCTGTGATTTAGGAATTGGGTGGCTAGAATGTCTAAGGTGGGAAGGGGAGAGGAAAAGGGAAAGGTAATTGACGCTTTATGACAGGAAAGGAGCCTAATGCCCAAAGTCCTAACTTTTCCATTACCACGCTTTTCCCTTTGTCGTTTCAGTGCTTAAAACAATGGCAAGTTTGAGTTTTCGAAGGCTTACAATTTAAAAATAATGTTTACCCTTAGGTTGAATGGTCAGATTTTCTCAGTTAAATATTCCAGAAAGGCTTGCTTTTCTGGTCTTTATGAAATAATGGAAAATCTAGGTTTGAATAGGATAATTTAACTATATTAGAAGCTCATCCTTTCTTTAAAATACTCTTGTACTCTCAAAGGTACTTTATTTTTATCCTAATTGGCAAGAATATTAAGTGCTATTAAAATGAAATAAACCATACAAGTTTTGAAAGACTATTTTAATTACAAGTTAATAAATCATTGCTAAGATGAATATTTTAAGACATAAGAATTCCTTACCTGTTGTACAAATTTTTGATCAATGTATCGCTTTGCAATGCTAGGCTGGAAATCAGGGCTCTCCAAAAATCTTAAGAAGAATTCATACACCAACTATGAGAGAAAGTCAAATGAAAGTTAAGATGATGCCTATAAAACATTACCCTGAGTTATATCATACCAAAAATACATCTCCCTTACCAACTAGGGAGATTTCAGATCTCATTAGAAAATATAACAAGTTGTAACAGTTTTTTAAAAAAATCAATATATGTTCACAATTGGGTCTCCTAAACTGATAAATCTGGAGAATTGTTTATTGCTTTGTATCATTCATTAAAGTTGTAAATTACAGGAGCTAGAAAATAAAGATGGTGTCTACTAAATATTTAATTAAGACTGTTTTGCAGTCCATATTTACTGGCAACATATTCTTTCTCCAGTGGACTACTAAACTACCTCAATTTAATCTCCAGTTTGTTAAATACAGGATCAGAAACCTCCAGATAAGAGTAAACTAGATCATAAGGGGCAATGCATCGATAACAATAAAAGAGAAACTTCAAGTCTTAACACAAAACTACAGCGGGAAAAAAATTAAATAGAACAACATACCTTATCCACACTTGGGAAATAATGAACCAAATTATATAAATACAGGGCTCAGGAAGGAATGTCTGCACCACAGAGAATAAACTGGAAGTCATAGCAGGCCTTCTACTTAAAAAATGCCAGGACCTTAAAAGCAATAGCAAATGTCCACTTGCTACCACAAATCACTGAAGTACTTTTCAGTTCACCTTGTCTCAGTTACACCTATATCTGTCTTTCAAGGAGAAAGACAAATGCACTAAACTTTTTTTTTAATTGTAACCTACCAGCTATAAAAGGTAGGAAAGCAAGAATATAGCCCAAAATGTGCCTTAAATTATTAGCTATTAAACTACACATCAATCTGGCACCCTAAAAAGGAAGGTTAGATCACAAAGTAAAAATAGTCATTCAATAAACTGTTAGGTAGCCAGTTAGGCCACAAATAGAAGGGAGAAGGAAAAAAAGACTGCCAATGTACAGACCTCACAACATACTAAAAAGCATTACCAGATTTGGGCCCTATCATTCACCCACAGAATAACACATTTTTACTACTACAAATTCAGTAATATTCCAAGGGTAACAACAGTTTTGGGATCTGAGTAAATACTGTTTTTATTTGATGCATCTTTGTCCAACTGTGCAACAGGAGTGACGCTTATCTGGTCTAATTATTATCTAACTTTTATGTTAAGTGTGACTTAAGGATACAACAAGAATAGGCCCTGGCTTGTGTGGCTTAGTAGATTGAGTGCAGGCTGTGAAACAAGGGGCCACTGGTTCGATTCCCAGTAGGGGCACATGCTCAGGCTGTGGGCTAGGTCCCTGGGCGGGGGGTTGGTGGGGTGGGAGTGGGGGTGGTGAGAGACAACCACACATTGATCTCTCTCTAAAAATAAATGAATAAAATCTTTTTTAAAAAAGGATATAACAAGAATACAAGTTGATGTCAATTAAGATTTTATTTATAAATTTCTAATCAACCAACTATACAGATAATTTGCTTTGGGGTACACACTACAAGTGATCATAGAGTCCTCTGAAGAGTTAGTAGTCTCATGGACTGCTACGCAGCTTCACTGGCACAACTTGCTCTGTGCCTATTTTCATGTCCAAAACTAGGCTACTGTGATAGAATCAAAAATACATATTTGGCTCTAGTTGGTGTGGCTCAGTGGACTAAGTGCTAGCCTGCAAACCAAAGGGTTGCTGGTTCAATTCCCAATCTAGGTAGGACACATGCCTGGGTTGCATGCCAGATCTCCAGTAGGGGGTGTGTGAGAGGCAACCACACATTGATGTTTCCCCTCATTCTCCCTCCCTTCTCCTCTCTAAAAAATAAATAAAATCTTTAAAAAGAATACATATTTAATCTTCATTCTTGGTTACTGGCACAAAGCTCCTAAAACCCCTGGAATTTCCTGAATGATAGGGGTGAAACAAGAATCTTTTGTTATTCACAATAAGCCCCTTTCAGCCATACCTGAGTTTATGCTAATAAGGTGACCCTAGATGGATGAAGACTGGTTAATTACAGGACCAACCATGTGATTAGTGCTGGGACTTTCAGCCTCAACCACCATCTCCAGGCAGCGGAGAGGGGCTGGAGATTGAGTTGAATCGCCCACCGCCAGTGGTTCCTACCAAAGGAACTACTACCAAAGTCCTAAACAAAGGGGTTTGGAGAACTGGGCTGGTGAACAAGTCAAGGCTCTGGGAGGGTGGTACATGGAAGCTTTAAGCCCTTTCTCCATACTTTTACCCTATGCACCTCTTCCATTTTGGTGTGCCTGTGTTGCATCTTTTATAATAAACTGACAACAGTAAGTAAATGTTTCCCTGAGATGCGAGTCATTACAGCAAATTACTGAACCTGAGGAGTAGGTCCCGAGAACCTCCCCAGATTCACAGCGAGTTGGTCAGAAGTATGGGAGCCTCAAACTTGTGACTGCTATGTGAAGTGGGGGGGGGGGCAGTCTTGTAGAACTGAGCCCTTATTTAATCTGTGGGGTCTGTGCTAAGTCTGAGTAGTTATGAATAAGTGTCTGCAGAGAACTGGAAAATTTCTTGGTGTGGAAAGTCCACACATTTGGTGACAGAAATGTTGTGGGTAAGCGAACAAGTTTTCATTTAGTTATGAATGGCTATCAGGCAGTTCCAAAAAGCTCATTCACTTGTTAGAGAGGTAAGACAAAAACAAAAACATAAAATGGTACATACGCAAAAATTGTATCATACAGATTATGAATGAAGGAGCCATTTAGAAGACGGCTGTTACACTGGGGAATAAGGTCAGCAGGAGGAGTTTGGAGGACACACAACTTAAGCCCTGCATTCAGTAAGATTTTGGATAACCCAACAAGAAAGAGGAGGGCTTTTAAAGAAAGAAAGGTAGAACATGTCTTGAGAAGAGAATGGTATAGGGTGTAGATGAGGGTATGGAATCAGAGACTTGGAATTTTTATGCAGATACCCAGTTCAGCAGAAGTTAAAATTCATGGTAAGGTGAGACCAGGTTAAACAGGAGTCAAGCATAACATTCATTGGTCTATATACTCTACCTCTTAAGATCTGTGTCAGAAATACAGAGCTTAAGGCTTAACAGTTTTAAGAGTAACAGCATGTCCTTTGGGAGACCTACACAACATCAAGCTCCATATAAAAATGAATCCTCTAAATCAAATACACAGTGGAAACTTGTGCCTATCATAGTTTTCATCTGCACCATTTATCTGACAATGAGCATTAAGTGACCAGTCAATATTAGTAGCAATTATGCAGCCAACTTAGCACCACTGAAGAGATGACAATAGGTTATCTAAATGCACACAGAGCAATCCCAAACAGAAGTAAAGGAAACCCTAGTGATCTACAGAGCTAAAAATCTTCAGTGTGGCACAATTAAGACCATGCTTCTATAAAATTGCACCCTGACCCCACCGTCACTCTTTATACCCTTATACTGCATTACTTTCTTCTAGTATTTATCATACCCTGACATAGTATTATTTATTTATCATTTATTCTTTTCCATTAAAATGTAAGGGATTTTGCTTGTCAGTTCAATACTTTACCCCCAATATTTAGAAAAATGTCTGTAACACAACAGATGCTCAATAAATATTTAATGTAATTATGGAAGTTTCTCAGTGTTCTATATGAAGAAATAATTTGATCCAAGAATCTTAAGAAAGAGTGCTACCAAGACTAGCTACTTTCAGAAATGGATTCATTTCCCTAATAAAATAACAAACTTCACATGTTCAGTGTATGGTTGGTATTCCTACTTCTGTAAACAAACAAACAAAAAAGAACAAAACTCCCTAAAACATGAAAGATAAAAGCGTAAGGAATGGTGGGTAATCTTGCCATCCTACTCAGTATGACCATGTCTTTCCCAGTGTAGTTAAAACATACAAAATTTTGTCTTCACCAATAAAAGACTTTAGAAAAAGGTACAACAGAAATTAGAAAAGATGATTAAAGTATCTGAAGATAAGATACTTTACAAAAAGCTAAAGGAATTGGAAATGTTTGGCCCAGAGAGGTCAAGACTGAGAAGCAACTTTAATGATCAAGTACCACAAAAGGTTCTTTTTAAGGAGTATGGTGACTGAATGTTTTCCAACCTCTATTAAGAGGAGACTAATTTAAATGGGTTTTTAATTAACATATGAAAGAACTTATATAATAATCAACATACACTTAATGAGATAGTTTATGTTAAATGCCTAAAAACATTTCCTGGTACATGATAAACACTAAAAAAATCTTAGTTCTCTAAGAATCTGTTTTCTTCCTCTAATATAAAAAACCCTGTGGCAGGCTAACCTAACACCCATTCCCTTCCCCTTGCCTGTCTCCGCTACTGAAGCTAGAAAAACTAAAGACTCACTCTCATTCTGCCTGACAACTAGAGTAATAGAAAAAAGAAACAGAGGATGGAAAGAAGAAAAGCTAAGAACAATCCAAGAGAATGAAGATTAAAAAAGTGATTTTAAGAGAAAGAGATACAGAGCCAACATATGAATAGCAGGCAGCCCCAAAGAAGAAAAGCAAAGCAGTGGAACAAAAGAAACATTAAAAACTATTACTGAAGAAAATGTTTCAGGTATAAAAATGGACTTCTAGAGTAAAGAGTACTATTCAACTGGAGAAATTTACTTAGAAAATCACCACTTATGTATGTGTAGTCCAGTAAAGTCGCTGGCCATTAAAGGAAAAATATCCTTTAGGTGTCCAGGCAGAATGCCAAGTCTTTATATATAGAAGGAAAGAAAATCAGACTGAAATCAGAAGACAATAGAATAATATATTTAAGGTACTCAAGGAACAGCATCACCCTAGGATTTTACGTCAAATCAAGGTAATCTTTAAAAATAAAGGCTATAAAGATAAACTGCTGTTAAGCATGCAAGAACTCATGGAATAATGTTCCCATGAGCCCTGCTACTAAAGACTGAGTTCCAAATTACCAAGAAATGGCTAGAGAAACTTTGACATAAGGAATTATTGTAAACATTACATATGTTATCTATAGAACTAATAACAAGTGATGGGCATAAAGGTGACAGGATAGTATACAATTAGTTCTAACTATGTGTAGGTATCACACAACTCTCAAAAATATGGAGTTGAGGGAAGGGATGGCAAAGAGTATATGCAAAGTAGAAGCTTCAAAGTGCCATATAGGTATTTACTGTGGAGTAAAAGTATATTAATCTTACATTAGATGCTAGGGGAGAAGGAAATGGGGAAGAGGCTATTTGCTAATTTCAATATTGTTCATTCTAGGGAATCAATAAAATAGCTACACCAATAAAATAGCTACAAAAGAGAACTAAGGGTATGATATAAAGGTATCAGTATAAAGGTAGCAAAATACCAAAAGTAAGAGCATTTAAGAAAAATGGGGAGAGCAAAAATAGTATAGTTTTAAAGACTGTGCTAGGTTCTGTGTATATATTACCCCAGACTATCTTTACACAACTCTGTTTTACCCCAGTTTTATAAAGGAGGTTACAGAGAAGTTAAGTAGCTCACCCAAGAGCATACATGCAGGAAAGTATCAAGCTAGGATTTCAGTAGAGGTCTATCACCAGATTCATTTCCATTTCACCATACTTTGTAATGATTAATTCTCTAGTTAGAATTTGTATATATAAACTTTTGTTCCATTTAACTCAGGCACATCTGATGTGTATAATTGTATCTTTAGAAACTCATTTATGAGGTATAAAAAAAGAAAAAGTGATGACACTGAATTATTTGGAAGGTCTAATTTCTTATTAAAATGAAGCTCAAAAGGTATGAAATAAATGTCGTAAGAATTTGTATTGGTTTGGCCAAAAAGTCCGCTAAGTTTTTCCACACAATGGCTCTAATAACGCTTAGTTGTCTTTAACTTCATTTGAAACACTTCTGTTACATTTTATTGTGACAGCTGTTATATCAGTGTGCATTTTTAAAAAACTTATCAAAATTGGTGGATTATTGTACAGCCATTTTAATACAGAAGATGGAAGAAGATATACAACATTTTCAAAGTATTATGCTTTATTATTTCAAGAGAGGTAAAAACACAAGAAAAGATTTGTGCCATCTATGGAGAAGGTGCTGTGACTGATTGAATGGGCCAAAAGTGATTTGAGAAGTTTCTTGGTACTCTTGACATTTTGGCCAAATAATTCTTTACTGGGACTTTTTTATGCACTACAATATGTTTAGCAGCACCCCTGGCCTCTCTACCCACTAGAAAGCCACTAGTGGGAGATAGCTGACATACTCAGAATATCCAAATCAATAAAGTTATTAGTGAAAATGAAAAATGTGTCTCTTATGGAAAAAACTAAACATACTTTTTGGCCAACCCAATATGACAATAATACCACAATGGAGGGAATGGAGATATATTGGGCCAAAGTTTTGAAAATTACTAATTTCAAATTAGTATTCAAATGAACTAGATTGTTTTAAGATGCTAATTGTAATCCCCAGGGTATCTACTAAGAAAATAAGTAGAAAATTATAAAGAAGCATGGGAATTGAAATAAAATGGTACCCTAGAAAATACCTATTTAATGTGAAAGGCAGTAATGGAGGAGCAGAGGAACAAAAAAGACATAAGACATATAGAAAATAACAAAATGGAAGATGTAAATCCTGCATTACTAGTAATTATATTAAATATATTTGGATTAAACATTCCAGTCAAAAGACAGATATTGTCAAAATTGATTTTAAAAAACCATGATCCACCCTGGCTGGTCTGACTCAGTGGATTGAACACAGGCCTGCAAACCAGGGGGTTATAGGTTCAATTCCAGTCAGGGCACATGCCTGGGTTGCAGGCTAGGTCCCCGGTAGGGGGGCCACATGAGAAGCAACCACACGTTGATGTTTCTCTCCCTTTCTCTTTCCTTTCCCTTCTCTAAAAAATAAATAAATAAAATCTTTAAAATAAATAAATAAAAAACCATGATCCAACCACATGCTATTTACAAGGAACAATTCAAATTCAAAGAATCAAACAGATGAAAAGTAAAAGAATGGAAAAGATGTATCATGCAAAGGAGAACTGAGTGGCCATACTAATACCAGATGAAATAAACACAGAAACTCTATTTTAATAGTTATAATGATAAAAGCCATCCATAAGGAAGATACTGTATAACAATTATAAACATATGTAGCTAACAGTAGGCTGCCAAATAGGAAGCAGAAACCGACAGAACTGAAGAGAAAAACAGACAATTTAACAGTAATAGGAACTTCAATATCTCATATTCAATAATGGGTAGAATTAAACAGAAGATTATTAACAAGGAAATAGAAGACTTGAACATTATAAACCAACTAAATCTAAGATTTCTACAGAACACTGCACCAAACAACATACAATATGCATTCTTCTGACGCACACATGAAACATTCTCCAGGACAGACTGTATGCTAGGTCATAAATAAACCTCAATAAATTTAAAAGTATTGAAAACATTCAGAGTATATTTATTATCCAACCGCAATGGAATAAAATTAGAAATCAATAACAGAAATGTGGGAGTCACGAAAATGTAGAAATTAAACACATCTTCAATTAATCAAAAAAGAAGTCATGCCCTGGCTGGTGTAGCTCAGTGGATTGAGTGCAGGCCTGCAAACCAAAGGGTCTAGGTTCAATTCCCAGTCAGGGCACATGCCTGGGTTGCAGGCCAGTTCCCAGCAGGGGATGCACGAGAGGCAATCATACATTGATATTTCTCTCCTTCTCTCCTTCCTTTCCCCTCTAAAGATAAATAAATAAAATCTTTTTAAAAAGTTGTCTAAAAATCAAAAGTCACAAGAGAAATTAGAAAATATTTTGAAATGAATGAGAACAAAAACACGACATATCAAAATTATGGGCAACAGATGTTAAAACAAAAACTTGTATATGGATGTTCTTAACAGCTATAATCACAATTGTCAAAAAGTAGAAACCACCCTAATGTCTATCAACTGATTAATGGATAAACAAAATGAGGTATATCCATACAATAGAATATTATTCAGCCAATAAAAGGAATGTGGTGTACATGAAAATACTATGCTAGGTGAAAAAACCCAGATATGAAAGTTCACATACCATATAATTTCATTTATATTAAATATCCCAAACAGGCAAATCCAGAGAGAGAGTAGATTAGTAGTTATCAGGGCTGTGAGTATGGTGGCTCACAGCCCTGACAGAATAGAATAGAATGTGGTGAATAGAATGTGGCTGCTAATGACAAGGGAGTTTCCATTTGGGGACAGAAAAAGTCCTGGAACTAGATAGTGGTAGGGGTTGCACCGCATTGTGAATGGACTTAATGCGACTGAATAAGTGCACTTTAAATTAGTTTAAATGGTAAATGTATTTTATCACAGTAAAAAAAGAGGAAAACAACATTTGGGGAAGAAAATAATGTTAAAAATGTATTATAAGTCCAATCTTTTAAATAGACACTCAGATCTGAAACAGCCATGATTTCAGCAGAATATCATAAATATAAAAATTGTCGATACATAATTATGTTCCATACTTGTATGTGAGGCCAAGAAGCCTCAAGCGTGGGTTCATCTTCCTCTGGATCAAAATCTGGATTATCACTTGGAGGAAGAGTACGGAAGATATTAGCACTGATCTGTAAAGAAAAATAAATTTAGATTTATGTTCTTTGTTATGTAATTGAATTCAACAATGCAAAATGAAATATTTTAAAGATAACTTTATTTAAGAAAAAAGTTAAATTGTGGCTATGAGCTTAGTTTAAAAAAAAAACCTATAAACATCTTCAAGATATGAAGAAAGGAGGCATTAGTTTTTCTCTGACTTCTTCAGCAGCAAGCTACTGAAGATTACAGATTACCACTGGATTTCTCTTCCCTCCGAATTTCTCTTCCTTAAATTACAGCCTGTTGCCCTGATTGGGTGGCTAAGTTGGTTGGGCATCATTCCACAAAGGAAAAGGTTGCCAGTTCAATTCTGGGTCAAGGCACAAGCCAGGGTTGTGGGTTTGGTCCCTAATCAGGGCACTTACTGATATTTCCCTTTCTTTTCTCCCTCTCTCTAAAGATAAATAAAATCTTTTTAAAAATCACAAGTTGTTCTTTCCAGGTTTTTCTTAAAAAAAAAAAAAAAGTAGAGGAAGGGAGGGAAATAGATTGGGGTGGGAGTCGGTTTGGGAACATAAAGTTCCTAACTCTACCTATCCCTAATGATTCTTTTCATTTTTCCACAACTTCCCCTATATTCTCTAACCCAGCCATTTACTTATAACCCCAAATGTGGTAAAATATTTATATTCTTATATATACATACCCCCCACTAAGGAAGAGAAGGGAAAGAACAGAATGTCTTCATTGCTATTACAGACAGTTTAAAATACCTCATGATAATTTAATTTACTGCATTTCATCTACTCTGAGCCTTTTTAAAAAATTAATCTCTGAAATCGGGAAGTGCTTTGAGAGTTTTCATTTTAGATTCAATGAAATACAGTATTTATATTTCATCTTTCACATTATCTCAGTACTAAGGTAAACTACATATCCTTTTTCCCAGCAAAAGGACAGATTGTGGTCCCAACTCACAATTCTTTGAAGAATGATGTACAGACTAACAGGTCAAATGGTTTAGTTTAGTCAACAATAAAGGCATACTATTGCTGGATTGGTCATTTGAGATAGACTATTTGGGGAATAGAGGATGAGACAAGGGAAATATAGTAGTGCAAAAAATTTCCAACTCTTCTTACAAAGTGGCATCTCTGGTAGGCTAAATAACTGCTAACAGTCAATTACTATAATCATAAGACTTAGAAAGTAATAATGTAGAATTTGATATGCTAGAAACTATATATGATACAGCAAAGATAAGAACTTTAAAGGACTAAGTTGGTGAGTTGACTTCACTCATCTAAAACTTAAATATCCACAAGTTGAATCACACATGCCTTTTTACTTGGGAAAAGAAAGAAATCCCAAAATTTATTAGTATATAGCAATCACAGAATAATATGACTCAAATATTTGAGTACTTTCAATATCTAAGCAACAACTTTATAGAGATAAAAATAAAGTATCTTTCCAAGGACTTTCAAAATTCTTGAGAACAAACCATTTGAAATCAGTGGAAACACTACTGTGAATGTTGCTTTTCTCCCTGAACATTTTTTAATGATAAACACAAAATAAAAAAACAAATAAGAAGCCTATCAATATTCACTATTTATATTCTCAAACTGTCACCTTTGCCTGTCTCTGGGAGTTCAGAAAGCCAATTACATTTTAATTAATGTTCTATCACTAACCTTTAAAATTTGTTAAGGCTTTTATTTTAATTTTTCAAAAGAAACCCACCAAAATCACCTAAGTCCTTTTAACAAGTCTTCTAGCACAATGGGATAAAAAGAAAAAACCCAACTGGTATATTAGGATGAAATTTAACTTTCTACACATTTTGCTGTTCCCCCAGAACACGTATTAGCAAGGGGATGTAAATTAAGGCAACTGTAAGTTAAACTTGCTATAACCTTTGATACCCTGTCAACATTTACACTTAAATTATGGACTCAGTGACTCTCTAATTATTCCAATTGATCTTTCTTTATTTTGTTAGTATGCATACAAAAATCCTAAACAAATGTCTACTGTCTGATGAATAAGGATGAACTATTAATAAAGAGTACCCTAATCTTTAAAAAAGTTGGCAGTAATTTATTTTTCATATCACATATTGCAAACATTTATATTATTTAACTTCTGAAAAGTCCTGAGTTTTAATTAAAATTCAAGTATTATAGAATCTACAAACATAATATTAAAAATGTCCTAAATAAGAATTTTTTAGATCTGACTCCCTTCCCCACCAATGAAATGTGGAGAGACCCACAGTGTTCCATTGGTCTTCTCTTCTCCCTTTAGACTTTCTCCCTTGGAGAAAGGGGCTGACTATTCAGCCCCATGACATTAATTATCAATCTGTATAATCTTTTTTTTAAATTTACTTTTATTTTTTTTACTTGTTGTTCAAGTACAGTTTTTTGTCTTTTACTCTCATCCCAGCCAACACCCCAGCCCTCCCCACCTCCCTCCCATTTCCACCCCCCTAGTTTTTGTCCATGTGTCCTTTATACAATGTGTCCACTGTTCCTCTATCTGTATAATCTTGAGTCTACATCTTTCTCCTAAAATCTAGATTTGTACTACCCAATATGGTAACCACTAGCCATTGTGGCTACTGAATTCCCCAACTATTACAAGCAATAACAGCATCACTGAAATGAATGGATAATCTTTCAAATGGACTATTTTAAAAAACATTCTTTTGAGTCCATTAATTATTACACATTTATTAAAAATAAGTCTCGGGCCCTGACTGGTGTAGCTCAGTGGATTGAGTGCGGGCCTGCGAACCAAAGGATTGCAGTTCAATTCCCAGTCAGGGCACATGCCTGGGTTGCAGGCCAGTTCCCAGCAGGGGATACACAAGAGGCAACCATACATTGATATTTCTCTTCCTAACCCTTCCTCTCTAAAGATAAATGAAATCTTAAAAAAAATAAAAGTTTCGCCCTGGCTGGTGTGGCTCAGTGGATTGAGTGCCGGCCTACAAACCAAAGGGTCATCGGTTCAATTCCCAATCAGAGCACATGTCTGGGTTTCAGGCCAGGTCCCCAGTTGGGGGCACACAAGAGGCAACCACACATTGCTATTTCTCTCCTTCCCTTTCTTCTCCTCTCTCTAGAAATAAATAAATAAAATCTTAAAAAAATAAAAAAGTCTCACCCTGACTGGTAAGGCTCAATGGGTTGGGTGTCATCCCACGAACTGAAAGGTTGCCAGTTCATTCCTGGCCAGGTCCCTGCCTGGGAATGTGTGCAAGAGGCAACCCGTTAATGTTTCTCTCCCTCTCTTCTCCCTCCCTTCCCCTCTGTCTAAAATTAAATAAATAAAATCTTTAATTAAAAAAAGGTCTCAATTCATAATTACAACTCAGATATTACTTGAATTTATATAAATCTGAGGAACATAAGTCTAGAAGCTTACCATTTTTACTATATCAGAATACGCTGATTCAACAATTACACCACGATTAGTTGAAACATACTCAACCAGTTCATTCAGTGTTGCTCTTTTAATTTCTTTGCTCTTCAAGTCTGAAACAGAGTCCATGAAATCAAACAGTATGCAACACTGTTGCAACTTCTGACAGAAGAGCTCTTGTTGTTCATTTGAAGTGGCATCTATAAATAAAAAAAAAAGAAACTTAGAATTAACCTACTCAGAAGTTACCTTTATATGCTTATTAATTTTATAGAAGCTATTCATATACATAAAACTTCTCTCAATTCAGTGAGAAATTTACCCATCTAATCACATCATTCGTGACAGAAACTGGGATTTATATTGGACTCTTTCTTCTAACTACCCACAATCAATTATAAATACTACTAAGTCTGTATATTTTACATATCTGGAATCTACCTTTTTTTTTGTCACTTGCACTGCCATTTTAATGACTTACCATCTCTCATCTAGATTACAGAAATGATAACCTAACTGCTCCTCTTCCCAGTGCCATAACCACAACTACACCCCTGATTCATTCTGAACTACCTCAAAAGCTAAAATCTTGCTAAGATGAGATCTGATCATACTCAGTACTTTTCAAATATCCTCCTAAAATGACAGATTGGAGCTCAAACTCCTCAAGACTGCATAAAAAATGCAGCTGCCAATTGTCAGGTCATCTCTTGATACTTTCCAGCATGCAATTTCACTTTGGTTAAACCATACTCCTGGCAATTTCCTGAAAAATTTACACTTTTTTCCTCTGTCTTAAATGCTCTTTTCCCACATTCCCACCCTGGGAACTCTCTCCATTTATTAAGTTTCAACATAAGCATATTCATTCCACTCTTAGAAGCTTTCTCTATGGCACTGAAGCTAAATTGGTTGGTTAATCCACTTTTATCCAAATGTGTCATAGGTGCCTATCTCTATTTTAGTATTTATTGTGCTACATGGCAATAACACCCCTAGAAAATATGAGGCCCCTAAAGACAAAAAACAAGTGTTATCATTATCTCTCTCCCTCTCCCTCCCCAAGCTCCCTTTGTCTTGCTAGCACAGTATCTGGCACATAATAGGCATTCAATAAATGTTTATTGTTTTACCTTTTACTTATTACAAAAATATGGGTACATAATATTGATTTGATTCTAACCAATGTATTAAATCCTTTTTTTCCCAACATTCAAAAATAATAAAACTTTAATTCTGAACTTCCAAATCTGTAAACAAGGACTTTCACTTAGTTCAGGTATTTAAATTTGTTGTACTGAGATTACATTTCTAAAAATCATATATTTCAATACTGATACTTAGCTCATAATATACAAAGTACTCCTCTATTCAAAACAAATACCTACTTTATATAAAGATACAGGTAGGTATCTTCATAAAAATGATAACCTAACCAAAGGTACCTATGTTTTTTAAATTCTTAGGGGACAGGACACTAGTGAAATTACCATGCAACTGTATTCAAGTTGCTGTCCTTAAACCGATGTAGATAAGATACTGTGCTAAGATGTAGCAGGTCAGATATCCTAAACTCATTTTGACTGTTCAATTTTACTGAATGATAATTTAAAACCTAATTTTTACAATGAAACAAATATGGATATTATAAAGAATAACAAAATTTATATGACTTCTGAAGTAAAAATATAAAGAGTTTTTTAAAAATGTGAATTTGCTACAGGCCATTTGTAGCTATGCCAGAAATCTCCTTGTGGTAGTTGTATACTTGCAAAAAATTTGTGTAACACTCTCTGTTGCACATTCAATAGCTCCCTGCCACATAAAAGCTGAGGTCTACAATCCTAAGACTGGCATCAGAATCCACATATTAACAGAGTACAAGACATTTTTGATGACAAGTTCAATAAAGTTTTTGATATATGATCACCTTTAATGAAACTGTTCTGAAGTGGGAATGTTTTAAATATATCCTTTAAAAAAAGACCATTACATTTGCTGTGATTTTTAATAGCAAGTTAATAACATGTTAAATAGTTATCTTTACCCCAGAACTAAACCTCATTCTTTAGGGGTTCAGAGTGAAGCACCATCTGGCATACAAACTGCATATAACCTTATTAGCCATACTCTCACTACTTCACTATCCTTGCTCATCACAAAATGATCGTTAGTCTTTGAAGCCAAATCTGCTATTCCATGAGAAGTCAGTTGTATCCCAAATGGCCTTTTTCTTAAATCCTCTAGGGGCTTGCCCTTAAAGTTAAAATGGGGATATGCATTTCATTTCAATTAATAAATGATGTCCACTTAAAACTGGTATTGAGTTCATTTCAATAAGTAGATGTCTGCTTAAAACTAAGTTTTAAAGATTTATTTATTTTTAGCGAGAGAAGAAGGGAGAAAGAGAGGGAGAGAAACATCAATGTGTGGTTGCCTCTTGAGCACTTCCCACTGGGGACCTGGCCGGTAACCCAGGCATGTGCCCTGACTGGGAGTGAATTGAACTGGCAACCCTTTGGTTTGCCAGCCGGTGCTCAATCCACTGAGTCACACCAGCCAGGGCTGCTTAATACTAAGTTTTCAAAACTAGAAGATGGACACCTCTGCTTTAATTAGGCTAAACTTACTAAATTGGGTGTGTATTACACTAGAAAGGGGTACTATTTGAGCTGTAAGAATCCTCAACTCAAATTGTACAGGAAATTCCCATAGTTCTCAGTTACTAAAATCCTTATTTAGAAAAACATCTGTATCCCTATTATATGGCTTTATATCTTTATTATAGTGTATGTATGTATATGTCTACATATAATTAAATTCCATTATAATGATGGTTTGGGGAAATAGGTATCATACCTCTAGAAGTTACCTCAGTTCTAAGTCTTTAAATATTTTTATTAGCTGTTTTTCTCATGTTAAAAGCAACACAAATTCATAAATATCCCATTTTAATATGTGATAGCCAGTCCTATTCTCTCTTTCCTCCCCTACCTCCTCCTCAATGTGAAATCTCTCCTTTTCCTGTTCTCCAAAGGCCATGCCTTTGTTCATACTCTTTTCCCTCCCTGAAATACCTTACCATATTTTTCTTCTGTTCCCAAATCCTACTCACTCTTTAAGAATAAATTTAAATCTCATTCTCCACAAAACTTCCCTTAGGTAGATCAGGATACAGTGATCCCTTCTTTCTCTAAACATCTATAGTACTCACAGTCTCAGTCACTGAGTTGAGAGTGCTAGTTGGGAATACTCATTAGTATCTTCAGGCTTGTATTTAACAAGTATTTCTTTTATCACCCTCTACCCCACCTCCCAAAAAGATTACAGAGTCCTCAAAGGCAAGGATCATTCACTTATCAAGGTTTCCTTTTCATTTCTTATACATCTAGCATAGGATATAAAAGGAATTTAAAAATATGTGATGTTTAAACACTAGATTTAAAGAATAAAGAATATATACTGAAAAACAGGCTACAGAACAATGGAAAGTTCAAATTTGGTGCTCGATACCAAAATGGCATAAATAGTGGATTACTACATCATGTCTATCCTTAAGAATTTATAACAATGACCATTTTTTATCAATAACCTACCTTCTTGGTAGATTTAAGTGGATTAAACGAGATAATAATCATGAAGGTAAGTGCATCAAGTATTTCAAAGTGGATACAAATGGAAAGCATTTTTCTCTTACACTACATGTTAGCAGCCTATGGATAAGATGTTAGAAGACACAAAATGATTTTCAGACAAGACTGATAAATATCAAATTCAGAAACATGTTACATAAAAAAAAAGGAAGTTTCTTTTCTGGGCACCTAATTCTTATGTTTTTTATGGAAAGAAATTAATGTTTTTCATAGCTTCTCCATTCAGTAACCCATCTCTTAGCCTAAAGATTTACTGGTATTTGAATTTGTTTATTCTCTTCCAGAACTACATCCCAGCATTACCTAAAGCTTGGGTGGGATAGGTCATATCTGGATCTTTCCACACATCAGAAATATTTAGAAAGAAGTTAACATTTCAATTCCTTTGGTATTGAGTTAAAATAGAAGTTTCTGGGACCATATCCAAAAAACCCAAAACACTAATTCAAAAGAACATAAGCACCCCTACGTTCACTGAAGAATTACTTACAACTGCCAAGATATGGAAGTAACCTAAGGGTCCATCAGTGGATGAGTGGATGAAACAACTATGGGAGATTTACACAATGGAATACTACTGGGCCACAAAAAAAAAAGAAGAAGAAGAAGAAGAAAAATTTACTCTTTGCAACAGCATGAATTACCTGGAGAACATTACGCTAAGTGAAATAAGCCAGTTAGAGAAAGATAAATACCGTATGATTTCACTCATATGTGGAATCCAATGAACAAACTGAACTAACAAGCAAAAGAGAGACAGACTCATAGAAAGCAAGATGACAGCTATGGTGGGTGGTTAGGGGTTGGAGGGATCAAGCAAAAATGAAAATGGACTCATGGACATAGACAACAGTGTGGTGATTGCAGGTGGAGTGGGGTATAAAGGGGATAAATGGTAATGGAAAAATACAATTTAAAAAATAAATTAAAAGCTAAAATAAAAAAAAAAGTTTCCAATCTTCAATTATATTTAGATATTAAAGAATAATCTTTTTCTACCTAACCCTTCCTGTAAGTACATGTTCTACTGAGCAGTCCACTGTGCTATACTACTACTAACATTAGTGCTTGCTTCATGCCAAACACAATTCTAAGTGTTTCATATGTGTGAATTTATTTAACTTTCAAAACAGTCCCTTGAGATTAGTTCTGAAAGTTAGAGATGATTTCCCATCGTCAAGTGGGAAAGGTACAAAATATAAAATAATAATGCTATCAGTCAATAAATAAATGTATAAGTTATTGCTATTTACAATATAGACAAGGCCAATTCTCCACATAATCTGGAATTAAAAAGAATTTGAAAGTACTTACAGGAGTAAATGTAAATAGAACAATTAAAAATAAATCATAATTAATTAAAAGCACAAAAGTTACAGAAATTACAAGGTTTTTGACTGCTATTATTTTAAGCACTTTCTTCATGCTGAGTTTCTTGGCAGCTAAGGTGAAACAGGTGTGGAAATGTAGACGAGATTGTAAAAAGGTTAAATGAGAGAAGAAGCTGCTGTTATCTATACCTTTGGATGGCTTAGTTCAAGACATGCAATGTTTTTATACAGGTAAAACATTTTTGGGATGCTTATCCTAGTAAGAAAAGGTGATGATGACAGTTTACATCATTAAAAAGTTACAAAATATTTTGCAGTTGTAAGTGTTTAATATGTCCCAAATCTTAGGCACCTTTCTGAAACATCAGTTACACTGAATTTTCTCCTTAGAAAAAAAGTATATTTTGATAGGCTGAAAAAAGATCAGACTATGTTCTGGCTATATTTCACAAATATAAATAAAAATCTGTGAGAAAAATAATGCATAATAATTGTATCTATTAAATGTAAAAAGCACTGACAGTATCTACACAGGCCACTTAATGCTGCAGCTTCACCATTACAGGAATGAATGCTTGCAAATGATGTCTGTCATACTCCATGACGTTTCAGTCTGGCAATGGCTCACATTTTGGCAGCAATGTCACACATTGTTTTTACTTGACTATTTCTACTAGGCTAATGTTGATTATCCATTTGCCATTTTCAATGTGAATAATGTCCATTCTGATTCCTATGGTGATAGGTATTTCACCTAGAGGTTTAAAAATAAAAACACTTCTGGAAACACACAAGTTCAAAGGAAAAATTCAGAACACCTTAAAGTATTACATCACACAGCAGCTGGAATGGTGGACAGTGACAGTGTCATTGTTTTTGCACCATGCCCAAAGTATAACACGGTATCTGTTTGCGCAGTCACCTACAAATTTATTGCCAAAACCCAAAATTTTTGTTGGAGCAGTTAAAACCAGGTCTTCTTGAAATGATGACATGTATCTATTTCAAGAGATATTAATTTCTTTTAAAATATGTAAATGTATCAGGAGCAAATAAAGAATCCATATTTAAAATCCTAGTGACTACTATTTGAATGAAGAGGAAAACCCAAGCCTATACATAAACCTGTTAATATACAGGGTCTGGCACAAATAATATCCCCATTTTGATTACAAAATCATAAGCATGTAACTCTGTAATATATTAATATCACACTCAAGCACACCAAATGACATTTTAGGTGAAACGTTCAAATTAAAACTATAAATTATCACACCCATATTATCACCCTACCAACCATACTCAAGCAGGCGTTCCTTCTGCCAGACCCTGTATTTTGACCTCCCTAAGTATTTACCTAGGAGCAATTCCAACCACTAATTATATCACAGTTTATCATATTTGACAATTTTAAAAACCTTAAGTCTGTATGTTGCTTAAAGGAAACTTGATTACAACTTAAGGATATTATATAATGATGAAATACCAATTTACATTCATCTTCTCAATAACATCAGAGCTAAGGATTTACTAAAAATGCTCTTCTAAAAATATTAATGACTCCTCAATATAAAAGCTCAGCATGAAAATTATAAAAGATACAAGAAAACTGCAAAAGCAAGGAATTATCTAAAAAACAAATGTGCCTTGATTTGAAAAATATATAATTAGTTTAAATCTGACTAGAAGATGGGTTTTTTAAAATGTATCTTAATTGTCTTGTATTTGATTATGAGTGAAATTTGATCCCACTAAAAAGTTCTCACCACTTTAGAATTCCCTGCGTGGTCTTCTGCTGAGAGAGACGTTTCATCTCCCAGAATTAACACAACTTTTGAAACTCACAAAGCCCAGATAGGTCATCCCTACTTATCTCTAAATTCTTAAGTTGTTTTCAATAAACAAACTTGAAGATGTATCTGGCGTACACTTCAAGAAATACTGTTTTAAAAAACTATTTTTCAAAGTGTGGGTTGCAAACCATTGCTGGGTAGAAAGATTGTTTTAGTGGGTCACAACCAGAAATTTTAAAATATAAAATATCAGCATGTTGCATGTAAGAGTATTATTTCATAAACTGTATCTGAATACTGAGTTATAAAATAAAATGTTTCTTACTACAGTTTGCACTAAAAAAAAGTGTGACAGCCACTGCTGTGTAATATGTAAAGTATTGTTAAGATGCCATACTACACTGCATGCCTAAAATCACAAAGCAAATCTGGGATTCAAATCACATAGAATGCAAGAAAAAGTATAATGTCTTTGAAATATTACCTGTTCCTTTAATAGCTTTATTTCAAATCCCTACCCTTAAGAAATTTACAATGCATATTACCAGTAGTCAAAAATTCCAAATTTGTTTATCTCCTCCCCTTTACTCTAGAATAAGAGAGTAGACTTCTGGTCAAGATAGCAAGGTAGGCAGATATGGCTTGCCTCTCTGCACAACCACAACAAAACTAAATATAGAACTAAAATATAGAATAACCATTGCTCAGAACCTAGAGAAATCGAGTTGAATGGAAGTCTGACAACTACAGAATTAAAGAAACCATACCCATCCAGACTGGTAGGGGGGGCACAGATGCAGAACAGACTGGTCCCACATCCACATGTGGTGGATAAAAATTCAGGAAAGGTATCTCGGGAGCGAGGAGTTCCAGCCTCACACCAGGCCCCCCAGCCCAGGGCTCCAGTGCCAGATGGGAAAGACCCCACAACTTCTGGCTGCAAAAACCAGCGGGGATTGAGTCAGTGGAAGAAACTTCTGGAGCCCCAAGCAGTTCCTTCTGAAAAACCCACAGACAGACTCACCTACTCAGACTCACTCCCTCTGGGCTCTGGCACCAGGGTGGCAGCTTGAGGGGCACCAGTGGTGTGCAGGGGGAGGCTAAGGTTTCTGGTATCGAGGCAAGTAGAGGCCACTGTCCCTTCTCTGGGCCCTACCCCAATAGGGCCAGCAGACTGTGGCCTATCTAAAATTCCATCAACCTGGCTAATGCTGTTTGACCCACCTGTGGATCGCCAGAGACTCCGCCCCACCTAAGCTACTTTTCCATAGGAATGGCTCATCTTGGCTCCTGCTACACAACTTCAAAATCCTCTCAAACAAGCAGCAGCTGGCCTCAGTGAGCCCCAGGCCCAGAACTAGCTGTCAAGATTCACAGCTTGGCTTCACCTGGAAATCTCCATGCCCAGCACAAGTAGCAGCCATCTCAGACTGCTTTATAACTCATTCAGGGTGGCCCCATACAAAACACAGGTGGGGGCTGATATTGGCCTGCAACACCTGGGAAACCCCAGGACCCGTACACCTAGTGGGCAGCTACAGACCACATCGGAGCACCACCACCCTACCCCTGTACAGCTGATCCTCCATGGAGGGTGGTGGTAAGTGGTCACAGCCAATCCTTTCAGCTGACTAGCCTGAGAAAATCCCTCCCATTGATCTGCCAACAGCAAGCAAGGCTGAACTACAAGAGGAAGGCATACTCAGCTCACACGAAGGGCACACCTCAAGGATCCAGCTTGAGTGATAGGGGATGACATGCCACTGGACCCTACTGCATACATTAGGCCACACTATACCAAGAATCAAAGCAGCTCTACCTAATACATAGAAACAGACTTCTAGCCAAGATGTAGATGTAAATAGACCCACTTTGCCTCCTCACACAACCAAAAGAAGGACAACAACAAATTTAAAAACAAAAAATAACCAGAACTGTCAGAAAATCAAACTGTATGGAAGTCTGACAACCAAGGAGTTAAAGAAGAAACACTCATTCAGACTGCTAGAGGCTGGGTGCAGTGGCGTGTCCCTGTAGTCCCAGGTACTCAGGAGGCTGAGGCAGGAGGATCGCTTGAGCCCAGGAGTTCTGGGCTGTAGTGAGTTATGCCAATCAGGTGTCCACACTAAGTTCAACATCAATATGGTGACTTCCTGGGAGTGGGGGGCCACCAGGTTGCCTAAGGAGGAATGAACTGGCCCAGGTCAGAAATGGAGCAGGTCAAAACTACTGTGATGATCAGACTGGTAGGAGGGTTGGAGATAGGCAGCGGGGGAAGAAAGGATGCACGCCTGGCAAGGTGGCAGCTGGTGGACCAGGCAGTCCCACATTCGCGTGTGAATAAACCGGGAGGAACAACTGGGGAGCCAGACAGACCAAACAACCCAGGGTTACAGTACAGGGAAATAAAGCCTCAAAACCTCTGGAAAAACCTGTGGGGGTTGAGGCAGTAGGAGAAACTCCCAGCCTCACAGGAGAGTTTGCTGGAGAGACCCACAGGGTACTAGAATGTACACAAACCCACCCACCTGGGAATCATCACCAGAAGGGCCCAATTTGCTTGTGAGAAGTGGGGGAAGTGACTGAAAGATGGTGAGCTGAGCAAGCAGCATTATTCCCTCTCTGACCCCTCCTCCACATATAGCACCACAACGCAGCCATGTGGGTTGTCCTGCCATGGCAAATATCTAAAGCTCTGCCCTTTAGAACAAAATAGGCACTCTGTCAGAAAAAAATATGACCCAAATGAAAGAACAGACCAAAGCTTCAAAAATAGAACTGAGCAATAAAGAAACAGATAACCTATCAGATGTACAGTTCAAAACACTAGTAATCAGAATGCTCACAGAAATGGCTGAGTATGGTTGCAAAATAGAGGATGAAGTGAAGGCTATGCAAAGTGAAATAAAGAAAAATATACAGGGAATCAAGCTTCCGGCCAAGATGGAGGCGTAGGTGGAGACACTGTACCTCCTCTCACAACCAAGATTAAAGACAACAAATATTTATAAACAATAACACAATCAGAACACACAGAATTGAAGTACGGAAGTCGACAAACATTCAACCCGATCGGTAAGAGGGGCAGAGTCGGCAGCCAGCGGAGAGGGAAAGCGGCAGGAAAACGTGGTGGCTGCCAGACTCGGGAGCACCGGGCAGCATAGGTGGCGCGGAGCTTGCAGACCCCAGACGCGGGGAGGAGACGGGAGGAGACGGAGACGAGCAGAGCATGCAAGGCACGCAGGACAGTTGGCCAACCGTGGACACACATTTGTGTGCAGATAAACTAGGAAAGAGTGGGCAGTGAGACAGACCGCACAGCGCAGGGCCCCAGCGACGGGAAATAAAGCCTAAACACTCCGATTAAAAAGGTGCCGGGAGAGGCTCCCAGCCTCACAGGAGAGGTCACCGAGGAGATCCACAAGGTCCTGGAGTGTGCATAGGCCGTCCCACCTGGGAACCAGCGCCAGGGGGGCCCGGATTGCTTGT
>PVKM010007476.1:0-41405 GCA_004027735.1 Carollia perspicillata | reverse complement strand
GCCCATTTTTCACATCGATCGAGTGTTCACTGAATGACTGGGAAGACACAAACACTCCAAAACAGTGTTATCAGCATAGAAATTTATTTGAATTCAAAATAATATAGTTCTATTTAGAATACTGTAATAATTATCTAAAGCAATTATCATTCAGCAGCTCTGAAACAGATCTAAAGACGTCATTCTTTTGAAGTCAAAAATATGTAAGAAGAATGTACAAGGAAGGAAAAATATAAAAAACAAGTTGACTGTGTATCGGGAATTGTTACAAGAGGGACACACTAAGATACTGTGATGGCGTCCAAAGGGTAACACACACAGCAAGGAGTTCCCTTGCTGTAGCCATCCCCCAGAAAACAGCCCAGGAGCCTCAGGGACGCGCGGACACCCCCACTGGGTCGTCACAGGGCGGACTTCCTGAGGGACACGGGCAGTTACTCACTGCACTTCCCCTTTCTCCAACTGCTTTCCTCACACCGATTTCTGTTTTTCCCTTTAAGACTGGTTTCACGCTGTGAAAAACTTTCAGTTTTATTTGTAAACTGGAGTGAACACCATCCTGATTGAAGCAGTCAACGATCGAGCTGAAGATGCACAAGGATCGAAGTTTTGAAAAAGGTCAATCAGCCGTTTAACAGAGACCATTGGGGGCTAAGAGAAAAAAAAATCAGATACCGTATATTTGCTAAATAGATAAAAGGAATAAGCAGTAGAAAATGGGTGAAAAACCCATTTCACTGTGACCCAGACAACCCAAAGCAGAGAGGTGACCTTTGACTAAACTCATTGACTTGTGGGGCGAGCTATGGGGCAGCTCCGAGACAGAGCTGGGCTTGCACAGTGTCCACGGCCCCGGGGCCAGCTCAGAAGGTCTCCTCCTCTCGCAGATACTGGAACACGGACGAGAAGTCTTTCTTTGAGTAGCCCTTTGCGCACATCATCCTGTAGATCTGATGGGCCTGACTGCCCAGCAGGATCGGGCTCTTTGTGCTGGTAGCAGAGTCTTGTGCTAATCCCAGATCCTAAGTCAAACAAGGGCAGGAGAACACAGTGAGACTGACTGGTAGGCAAGGCTCACTCTGGAACTGCGGCTCCTAATGCTTTGGTTTCAAAGAAGGAGAAATGGAGTCTGAAAAAAAGAAGATACTTACAGGCTCTGTGGTAAACTGTGTATGTACTTTATAAGTGCTTTCATATAGTTATAAAACTGTTCCAGACCGAAACTTTGATTTCCGAGTGTCCTCTCCACTCCTCCCCCCTCCACCAGACTTCGCACGAGGGTAACTCTATAGGTGAGATCACACAGGCAAATGCTTTTCCAATTCTGCAGAAGCCCATAAGCCCAAACCAAACTCCATTTTGGAATCATGAGCTATCCATTCAATCTCTTATTCAACAAATATTTAGCAACTCCTACGTGCAGGGCAAGGTGCTGAGTGCTGGTGATTCCAAGTCGCTATTCTCATAAATCTTACTGCCCAGTGGGACAGACAACAAAACAGATACTAAAATTCCACCCAATGACACGTGCTGTGAAGAAACTAAAGCAGAGCGAGGGGTTAGACTGTGATGGATGCTAAGGAGATGGGGCAGAAGAAAGAGAGTTCTGATGCACGGAATGTGCAGGGAAGACCTCCCCGAGCCCCAGACACTGGACCTCAGGCCCGAGCCCTGGGGAGGCGGAGTTCTCTGGAGAGCTGGGGGAAGAGCGTTTCGGGCAGATGGAACGGCAGGGTAAAGGTCCTGCGGTGGGCCACGGGGTGAATAGTCAAAAAGTAACATGAAGGCCGACGAGGCGGAGTTAGAGGGAGCGGAGGGCCAGGGAGGGAAGTAGGTAAGCCGGGACAGGCAGGGGATACAATCGTCTTCACAACGACCCTGTAACATCTCATGGACCTAATGCTTCATTCTGAAACTTTCAGAAAACTTATGGCGATTTGAAAATAGACAAAGTTAACATTATAAATCTTTTATCGTTAAAAGGTAGGTAATGGATACCTACGACCATAAAAATGAAACCTTGTCCAAACTTGAATTATCTGGGGTACACGGAAGACAATGGGGTACAGGTAATTGAAACACCATCCCCCTCATTTCATTCACTTGTGATGGGAAGAGCTGCAAACAAATAGCAAAACCAACTAGATTTTTCTCCTTACCATTACCACGCTCATTTCCCCCACTCAGGGCAAAGCCAACAAGCAAAGAAAGGGGGAAACTAGAAGCAAGATGAGAACTATTTCCACTCTTCGAACAACATCCTTGAGAACGGGGCAGTTATTGATACCATCTACTCAAGAGAGAAAACGATTCAAAATAAAAACAAGCAAAGGTTAAAGAATGAATTAAATCTCTAGCTTCGTAAATATGTATGATGCCACAGGCACAAATATTATTTTGTGTTTATCTGCATAATTTTCACATGTAAACACACAGACTTGGAAGATCTACTTAACCTTGAGTTCTTCTATAGCTTTGACTAAAAATCGAGTTTAATTATCACCCACACGCTGCACACGTGTGGAAGGCTCCGTGGTTGCTCATGCCCCGGCAAGCGGACACGCCTCTTCTGTCCACATCACTCAGAGGCTCATCTGCGGCACGCTTTCAAAGGACCAAGACAAATATACACAGAAAGAGAGCCCTTAATTTTTAGCCCAGTAATACAACTAGAATATAAGAACTCAGAAAAACAACACATCGAGAAGACAACCCTGTTGGGGGCGGGGGAGAAAAACCTGTTAAGGCTTTTTCAAAGAGGTAAGTAAATTATTCCCCCAAATAAGAGTTCATAAAACCAAAAAAGGGAAACAAAAGTGCTTTGGTAGCTGCTACCCGAAAGGACGAGCATTCTGAAGATGGAAAGGCGGCCTCTCAATCCTGTCCGTCAGGGAAACAGGTATGTTGGGGAGGTAGCAGGAGTCGCCGTCATGGTTTCCCAAAGGTTGTTTCTGAGTGCCCGTGAGAAACAGAGCCCGAGGCTGCGGGGCTCAGGAGAAGGACCTAGTTTCTGTACTGACTATGTTCTGAGTACGTACGTACAACACGTCAGAATTTTATGATGTTAAGACCTAGAAATAAATGTCCAAGTCCCTACTTTCAGGGCCTGCTAGCATCACATCCCCCGGCACGAGGACATTTAATGGCAGTTAAGCACAACAACTCTTAGTAAAGTAAAGCCCCGTCTGCCCAGGAAGGTGTGACTGCTTTCCTCACTGCAGCACTGATGGGATTTCTCTCATCTCCATCAATCTGTCTGTACGACTCTAACTGGCTAGGGTGTGTTCTTGCTAAAAGCTCTCTGAGGTGGCGAAAGATTTGTTTTTAAAGTTCCTTTCTAAGTCCTCTCACCCTAAGCAACACTAAGATGGGTTCCTCTTTGTAAGGTAAATGACAGCTGCGTTTCGCAGAGGAAATGAGCGTAAAACAGAAAGTAGTACCCGTATGGTACTGTCTATGCTACTAGTTGAAAAAGCTACCTTTTATTATCCCGAAGATCATAGCAGTTCCCTCCTGGGCAGGGACCCTGGAGAAGTGTGGCTAAGGCAAAGGCTTCCAGCGGAGTAGAGGGCGGCTCCGGAGAACAGGGCCCAGACAAGGCCAGCACTGCGGAAGGACGGAGGCCGCACAATTCCACGTCCTCTGGTGAGAAGACTCCTACCTCTCATTCCACTTTACTTGTTAGCTGTCTCCCCCGCCGGAGCCCTTAGCAGTATTTTAGGAACCAAGTAAGCTAACAGGTCACAACCCACTTCATACAGATACAGAAAGGAAAGTGGGCATAAATGTGCCTCTTTCATTCGTCCCGGTGCCTAACAAATCACCCTGCGGTGCTGATGAGAGCAATGCACCGAGGAGCTCCTTCCTGTTTCCACCCACAGCCACACGACACCATGATCAAAGGAGGATACGCAAACCGAAACACCAGGGCCAGATTGGCCTAAAAAGATTTTCTAAGGTGAAACATGAGAAGAAACAAAACTGTAAAACAGGAAACACAGAAGCAAAATGAGAAGCATCCAAGGTTGCTTCATCCACGAGATATCTACAGTGCCAGGAGCAGAGCGGAGGGCAAGGGAGGCTGAGCCAGGCAGGAGCTCAGTGCGAGAGGACACGAGGCTGAAGCAGAGAGGGGGGCAAAGCTGAGCTGGTGAGGCCGGCAGAGGCCACATCACTGAGGGCCCAGCAAGACCGCATGCGGAGCGGGGCTTTAATGTACGAGTAGCTGGAAACCATGCAAGCAACGAAATAGGAAAAAACGGCATCATCGGGTTTCTACATGTCAGGAAGCTCACATTTCCCTGAGATGGAAAAGGAACAAGAGAAGATGAGGAGGAAAGGCAGGGAGACCAGGCACGAGTGGATGTGCCGTGGCCTGCATGAGACTCGGCCAAGGTACCAGTCCTGGCAGAGAGAATGGAGGACTGAAGGCGTTGTGATGAGCAGGACAGACAGAACACCGTGGGGGAAAAAAGGAGCAAGTATGTATCCAGGGGTGGGCACTGTTACTTTCGTAATCAGGAAAAAAAATGTAAGTTGGGCGAGGTGGGTATAAGCTCTCTGCGGAAATCTGAAATTCTGTTCACCTGCACAGTATTTCCTAAAGCTGAGATCACAGGTGAGAAGAGGCCAAGCTTGCTTTTCAAGTGACTATATGCATAAACACATATTCCTGGCCCAGAACGATGTACTTGGGCATCCAGTATTGTGAGAAAAAGCCTCTCTCCTGTGGCGTGTGCATCCCAAGCCAATGTATTATCGACCATCGGAAAATTCCTACTGCTTCCCTTCGAAGGGCTTGGTAAATTAACATAACTTCATAATGGGGTACAAAATTTTACCAACTCAGGTTATAAAAAACCCAAGCACAAAAGAAAAATCCCAGCCTGTTCTTCTCATTTGAAAAGTCAGGAACAAACATGAATACAGTAGGATTTTTATCTAAGTTTTAACTCATTTCCAGCGAGTAAGTGAATCATTATTTCAGTAATTTGCCTTGTAGGATTTTGCCTCCCATGTCTATACACTTTGTTAAAGGTGTGTGTGTGGGGGGCGGAGGGAGTGGGGAGAGAGGGAGGGAAGGAGGGAAGGAGAATCACACCATGAAACACCCCGACCTCGGGCAGCCTCTGCGTTTGCTGTACCTTAGCCATGAGCGTTGTTCCGAATCCGCCCTGATAGTTGTTAGCCGACGGGACGCCATCCATCACCCCGGGGACAGGGTTGTAAGTGTCACTTGACCAACACCGTCCTGAGCTCATATTTAGGATCTTAGCCAATAGTTTTGGGTCAAGCCCTAACCTGTCAAAGGTCAAAGAAAAGAAGTGTTAAATGTCAAAATGTGCAAGTCATGCGTGACTTATCTATGAGTGAGGCCGCTCTGTCTTCTCTCTCCATTTATTATATGTCTTCGAAAATCAAAGCAGATTGATGGGAGCGAAAAATCCAATCTTAAATTATAAGATATTAAAAGCTAGTGATTAAACCATTCTGACAGTCTGCAATGAAAGAAAACCTGCATTGTCCTACTTTGAAGAAATAAAATATAAAAGTGTTCTTGGTGAATCACATGTGGGTTTTCTGTGGAAAAACAAATGTCCTCTGTTGACATTATGCATTTATATGTCACACAGAGCCTCACACTTGTACGATCATCTAAATTCTACATTCTTTTTTCACAAATGATATATTTCAGAAAGGAACACTGACAGATAAACTATGTCCCATGTGAGCCTGTCTGAATGCATATTCATTCCTGTTTATTCTTTTAGCTCTTCTGAGAATCAATGCAAGAGATGAGCCACGAGCAAGCAGTGCAATGAGCTTAAGAGACGTTATCATTATAGAAGAAGACATTTCTTGCTGCAAACTTCTCCTTATTCATTAAATCTTCATCAGACGATCCTGCTTATGAAGCAAGTCTGCACAGAGTTGTGACATATGCTATCTACTCCAAGACATGCACCATAGTTCTGGGTCAACTGCTGATAAGGTTACTGATCCTGATAAAACAAAGCTTGCCCAAGCGGAAACATCATTTGTTCTATCACTGAGCTGACGGCATAAATGGCTGTTCAATGTGGACCCGGGGAAAAAAGAGAATCAAAATGCTGTACGACTTTGACCCTCAGTCTCTTACTGCACTTTGGGAAGCACAGTTTTGCTAAGTATCGCTAAATCGAGATTCAAACAAAATTTGGTTTTTCTTAAAACCAGTCTCTATCAGAATTCTTTTAAAAAAGGCTTGAAGACAGACACATATGGATGTTACACCAACTGTACATTTTGGCATGTTTTGGTTCTTGTTTATTTGTTCCAGATAGATGCATGCTAACTTCAAATCTGAATATCACGACCAGTGAACACTTTTCCAATGTTAGGACAGGGGCCTCAGGCTGATGGCCAGGGAGCGTGTGGACTTACTGTGCAACATAACTGTTCTGTAATACCATTTGGCATGCCATGTACATGACTTCGCATGGTGGATCACGTTACAGGGAGGCTTTTTCCTGAGGAGCATAAGAGACATAAAAGACCCACTCTAGATGGGCTGTCCCACATTCTGGTCCACTGTCGACTGCGGGGGGAATCCCAGCAGTCTCATTCGTTCTTTCGTAAAGATCCAAGTTTGCTACATGTATAGTTGCTATTGGTACTTTCTTTCCCCTATTAAGTAAAATCAAGCTATCCACATGCTGTTGCAGCAGATGACTTAGGAAAAGAAAGAGCCAATGTGTTTAGGGAAGAACTGTGAGAAGTAAAACCATGAATTAACAAGTAGATGATCTGCTATAATTGCAAGTCTGTTCTCTACGCACAAATGTTGAAGAATCTGTATGTCTGATGTGTTCCATGAACAGGGACTATTTTTAAAGATCTGAAAATAATGCCTTTCCCTTTCATTTGAAATATAATTTAGGGGCTTCCTAATTTAGATTCTTTTAAAATGGTTTATCATATTACTCCCCTCTTTATAATCCGCCGGGTTACACTTAACAGTCCCTGACAACCGTCTTCATTACCAAAGACATTCACAGCCTGTCTGTAATACCAAAATAGTGCGCAAGGCTTATCATCCTCTGTAAACCCCTGAACTTCATTTTCCTCTAATGTTCAAGGAAAAATACCGGCACTAATTTCTGGGACCCTTTTTGGTAAACACATTACTACTTAGAAGCGTCCTGAGGGGCATGGGAGAAAAGAGGTGGCAGCTGCTATGTGCTCACTTTTCGATCTGATGCCTCCCACCAAGCCGATTCCCCTACAAGAAGGCTACTCCCTCTCTGCTTTGCCTCCACTCGCCACCCTGCAGCAAAGTGTATCGTTAAAAAGAGCAAGTTAGAAGTGTTTTGCATTTCATCTTTCTGAGGATTCTTTCACTGGCACATATATAACTGACAGTTAAAATTAGACATGATATTAAAATCAGTTACTGAAGTCCTCTGTCTTCCACTGTGCCCAGGGCTTGTAATGGTCTGAAACCAGCTAGAATACACAGTAATTGTCATTCAGAGAGTCTATCCTAGAACGTCATGCTTCACTGGAGAAGACTGAGTTTCCATCTGAAATCAACAAATTAATCCAAGACAGGTATCTGAAAGGGCAAGTTTAATAGGAAGCAGCTACTGGGCTCTCAACCATGATAAAATGTTATTGCTGTTTCCCTGTAAATTGGCTGGGAACATATGATACTTTCTGCATAAGAGCCCCATTGCTGCTCAGGAGATATACAGCTCAAGCCATCAAAAGGATGACAGTCTGTCAGTCCTCATAATAACTTGCCACTGGATGTGGTTCGAGAGTGCACGCATGCACGCATGTGGCTTTACGATTGCTGGAATGTTCTCTGATATAAACAGAATGAATTCATTGCTCCGACTGCATATATAATGCAGTTCAAATAAACGTCACTGTGTCAAATCTACTCACCTTTAAAACACAAGAATTTTAAATGAACTATTGGGAGAAGTAAAAATGCAGAAACTGTAAAAAATTTAAAGACCATCCAAACGTTTACCCTCGCTGTAGCCAAGGCTTTTAAAGGGCCAAGTAACTTTGTTCACTTTATATTCTCCGTAAGTATCCGCCTATAGTGTTTGGTTTTACGTCAGAACAAAGCAAATAACGTCACTAAACCGAGGGGCTCGTACACAGGAAAAGCTCCAGATGCGACACGCCTAAGACCATGTCAATCTTAGTCAATCATCCAGTTAGTCGCCCAATGTTCACAAGATCTGCCAAGGAGACCACAGTAAAGAAGCTAAGACTAAATGGTAATGCAAAAAAAATACAATGAAAAAAATTTTTTAAGTTCCAACAGGTGGGGAGGGGGGGAGAAGCTAAGGAGCTGCGCCCGCCTCCACGAGTGGGCCAGTGAAGCCACGCGTCCAGATACCTTTTCCCTGAGGCAGGAGAAGTGCCTGCCTCCCCTTTTCCCTCCCTCCCTCCTCTCCTCATCCACTTGACAAATCTTCAGAGTGCCAACTACATGCTAAGTATGGTCTTAAGATATGGCAATAAGCAGACAAAGCCGTTCCCCTTCGTGGAGTTTGCATTCCAGTTAGGAAGATGCAATAAATGAAAACATAATGCCAGCTGGTGAGTCGTGTTATGAAGAAAAAGCATCCAAGTACCAGTCGATTCAATTACTAACCACCACCACCATCACATCAATCACTACCATGTATTCAGCACCTACTACATGCCAGGATCTGTTTTAAAAGATTTACACGAGTCACTCATTTAATTTTAACAACCACCATATAGAAAGATGCTATTATTTCTGCCATGTCACAGATGAGAAAAGTTTAGGTCTACGGCAGAGCAGGGACGCAGACATGAATTGACACCCAAACTTGTACCATCCTGAGTCTCGCTGGGTCGTGTGGGTAGTGAATTTGATAGCCAATCAGCCAACCTGATGGCATTTTATCATCTTATTAAGAAATTCGGTCAAGCTTTTATTACGAACCTTTTGTCATTTGTTAAATCTACCAGGGCATATACTTAAGGGCTTCAGTCACCACCTGAAAAAGAAAACGACAACATCCTGTACGGGCAGCAGCCATGACACTAGAACTGCGCTTGTGGGAAAGCGTGCGTCTTGCACAGCCTTCGGAAGTTCAACTGCTCATTAAGCTTTCGGTGCAAAAAGACAAGACGGGTGTTGTGGCAGGGGCCCGGGGCCTGGTTGGTCATGCAAATAACTTCTTCTACGACCACTATCGAAAACAATAAAACAAAAACCATTCCCAGTGGAGCGAAACTAAAAACAAAGTAACACAACTCACATTATCGACGCTGTTCCCCTGCGATGCCCAGGAACAAAAACTCTCCAATACAAGCAGGGCACTGTGCGCGCCACGGAGCCGTGTTCTGAGTCCCCACGAGAGCCCAATTAGGAGGCAGAAAGGTCTCATAAAAGAGAATCCTGAAATATGTTGTATACCCATATTTTTTATGGTTTACTTTTTTATAGCATTTTAAACTTTCACTAACATCCATAAAGACTCACTGTAAAAGATCATAGAGTCAATAAGAGTTTTAAACTGTAAGAGTTTATTCTTCTATTTAAAAAAAAAAAGGAAATATCAGTGTTCTGGAAAAACAGACTTAGAAGAATGAAACTAATCAGAAATGATCACTCCATAGGAACAGGTGACTCAGTTTGTGAATGTTGACATTAATGCTCTAAAAAAATTCTCGCTTCGGAGTGAACAGAGTATGAATGTGGCTGAAGCACTTTGATGCTGTACCACTTTGTGGGAATTTACTGCTTGGGAATTTACGTTTGCTGATGCCAATTTTCTCTCTCACCTTGCAAAGCTCAGTAAATTGCGGCTGCTCTCTATGCTCTATTAGGAAGCAGTCCTGTCATTTTCAACCGTGTCTGTAAACCATGGAGCAAAGACAACGGCAGAAGCAACCATTTCTAGAACTTTCCAACCACTGAGAATCTTTGTAAGATAAACAGATAAAATCCTAATGTTATAAAAATAATTAATACAATCTGAAGCACCGGAAACACATGGGTCATTGTAACAATTAAGTAAAACTAGTGAGTTCCTGCTTTGTGTTCAAACATAAATGTATACAGGAACAGTAATGCAGATAGTTTTGGAGAAAATGAAGCATTTGAAAGGTTCATATTTCTAAATATTGTTTTTATCATAGTGGATCAAGGCCCACGACAAGATAAAACCTACTTACTGCTTCTGCTTTTAACATTTCTATTTGGAATTTTATCACTTTTTGTGTTTTCTTTGATAAACCACTCTAGTACCTAATGTACACATTTCATTCAACCCATTTGATTCAACTGATTTTCGTCCTGTTCTTTATTAGCTGGTATCTGGAGTTGGACTTCCACAAGCATCCACCACACAAAAACTTCATTTTCAAAGGGCAAACGATCATCTCGTAAGGGCTTTGCTAGGAAAATCATCCGCGGAACGCCAGAGGACACACCGCTGCGCCCAGGGAACACCCCGATGGGGTGACGCTCCAGGGCAGCAGCGGGATGCAAACACGCAGGCGGAGTGCGACGCCGCCTGGGTCCGCCTGGGCTTCTGCACGCCTACCACGTTCTCATTTGTGTCCAGAATAAGAAAGATAGAATTCTACAGATGCACATGTGTCTTAATGCTCTCATCCCATTGTCAACACCCATTAATTTTGTATGCAATTTTGGTTTCAGAAATTTACATTTTCTTCTTCCATGAAATTAGTCTAGAGGATGGACATGTAAACAAGTCATTAGTAACCAGTTTTTCAATTATAATAAGTGACCCACAGCCTAAAATTGGCTACAACAGAGAACAATGAATAGCTTCCTATATACACTACCAGTTTTATTAAAGCTCTGTACAGATACGCTAAGCTTACCATCTTAGAGACATTCAATTTTAAAATGTAAATGGTACAGGATATTGATAAACCAATTAGCGCTGATGCAAAGCAAATTCCTCTTTTATCTCAATTACAGCATGACAACTTAATAGGTCAAGATAGTTTAACATCTGAGACAAGGACAATTCAATAAAACAATAGTATCTTGATATGGTAATTAAGAGGAAATGTGAATCCATTACTATGTTTTAAAAAAACACCTCAAGTACTTTGGTTCTTTTTATTGCTCCTATCAAAAGCTGTGGTATGAAACACCAGTGGGATTTGTGATCTATTTGGTGTGTAATTTTGGAAAGTGTGAAACAAACATGTGAATAAAACATCTTGCTCTGTAAGCATTTTTTAAAGTAAGATATATGTTTATTATATTCATGAAATCCAAACATTAAAAAATTAATTAGGTAATTAATCATATGTAGCATTCCTAACCCCCCAAATTATAGGCTAAAATTCAGACATTAACCTTCAGCATTCCAAGGGATGAACACCGTCACAGTTCAAACAGGGCTCCTGAGTCGCTTCAAGCGAAGTGTGACTGCCACTTTATTTTAGTGGAAAGATACAGCTTTAATGTCAAGTGACAAAGCCACAGGTACACACAGGAGTTGCAGCTTCATAAATGCCATCCAGTTTAAGCAATAAGCAACCAAGAGCCCTTTTAGTGTAGATTTTGGAGACTGTATTTAAAACAGACACACAAAACAAGTAACGTGGTAACATAACACTTGAATTCACTGTACGTTAAAACCACGTTTTACACAAATCTGTCCTACACTGTCAAAGCATATTTAAATTGTAGAGTAAAAGTGTTTCTTGCATCTCAACATCATAGAAGAAATGGAGCTTCCACTTAAAAAGGATAATGAAACTTTGAAAACACAGTGCAATACATTTGATGGCCATGGCAGAGAATATTCCCCCTCTCCAGGGCCCTGTGGGTCATCAAATAAGCAAAGTCTACTAAAGTTCAATAATGAAGTACTTTCGAACATTCCTGGATCCACTCACTACTCTCTCATAAACATTTTTTTCAACATCGAAAAATCAAATGGAAAAGTTCATTCGATTAGCACGGAAGAAAGGAAAAGTGAAAAAAATCGTGAGTATGTGAAAATGTGCTGTTCAACAAACCTGATCCCAAGATTCATGGCTTCGGCAGTTCCAATCATAGTAATAGCTAACAGCATGTTGTTGCAGATCTTTGCGGCCTGAAAATAAATCGAGTACATATTAAATATTTTTATTTTCCAGTTGTAACTCACAGGAAGTTTTTCATCACCCAGTTCCACGTGCTTTTTTCTAAAAGAAAGAGCATTCAACAGCTGATTTTCCGCAATGGGGAAGGGAACAGGGTGCTGCATGCTTCCCTCTGAGCCTAACACGCCATTCCAAGGCGGGGGCAGGGGGTTTCTCTTCCACTAGGTGAGAGCCCACAGAGCTCCTCCTGTGGGCTCAGCCTGATGGGGATGCTGACCTACGTGGCATGACCTCTCTTTAAGGGGTGGGGCTTATATTTTAATTGGTGAAACGGGAATAATACACTACTGAAGAAGACCGCAATGGACAAACAAAAACAATGAAGTGTTAACCTGTAATGGTAGAGGCTATGGGACAGAGACAGTAGCAGTTCAAAGAAACAAGGTTACTGAGGGAAGGAGCAGAGAGGAAGTGGAACCTGAAACCCTTTGTCAAGGCCAGGCAGGATTTAATCAGGCAAAGAGAGAGAAAGGAGGAGAGCAGGGGAAAGGTAAATATATAAGAGCATGGGATGTTCCGGAGAACAGGAAGAAAAAGGACTCACCTGCGCGTGTTTTAAGGCATGGCAAGAAATTTGATAGTGAAGACTGGGGCAAGAGCTATGAAAGCTAGGGGAGGTGGAGAGTTAAAATTTGACATGATGGGAAATAGGGATCTCTTCAAAGTTTCAGAATGGGGAAGCACTATGATGATACAAGCATCGTGATGGAGTTGGGCAGAGTGGTGAACCTGGGGTCGGAGACCCATTAGGCCTCTGCGCAGCAGACGAGGTGTGAGACAGTGAAAGACTGGATCAGGTAACGTCTATTTCGAATGGACAAGACAGTCCACAATGAGAGCTGCTGAAGCAAAAATCAATAGAACTTTAGGACTGACTGGACATAGGAATGGAAACAACAGACATATCAAAGACCATGCCACAGTCTTGAACTAGGATCATGCAGGTGCCCGTGGCCAGGAGGAAGCATTGAGAGGAATGAGTGTGTGTGTGTGTGTCCTGGCTGACAGAGGGACAACCAGCTTGATTTCAGAGTTCTGAACTTTCATTCACACTTTCTGACTAGAAAGTTGATGTAACATATTCCTAAGTGAAAACTGGTTTTTAAGAGAAAGATTAAAGCGCACAGGTTATATCTACCTTACTGTCCTGCAAATAAAGCTATTGCAAGTAATTAGAAAATCAGAAGGAAGATAATAGCAACTCAGAGCATATGAGCACTAAAACAGAAACAGTTTTAAGGACGATCTCAGTGGTCACTGGGCTGGTAAGTCAAAATCTGAACGATGGACCTTGGTATCTTTCTTTTTTTATAGGTTAATTGATTGAGGTCTGCTTAATTCCAACAGGAATGAAGGCAAATTAATTGAATCCAAATTAGTTGGAGAAAATCTGAGCAAAGAATGCACAGAATAAACAGGGGAAGGAGGAGTGAGAACACGGTCAGGAGTGAGAAATGAACATCAGCGATTCCACACCACGGGTCAGGCTTACTAACAGGCACGCGTTACCTGCCCGGTCCCGACAGCGCCGCAGTACACCACGTTGGCGCCCATGCAGCCCAGTAGCTCCTGGGCGGCAGCGAATTCCTCTTCGACTCCTCCCACCATGAACGTGAGGTTCCCAGACCGAGCAGCTCCCACACCTGAATGGTTTGGGGAAAAGGGAGAGTAAAACTGAGTTAGACACAATCCCCAAACCAAATGAAAACATCTTGCTTCCAAATGATACTTGTCAGGCATGTGCAGGATACTCTAAATTTCTCCTGGAGTATTTTAATAATCAAGTACAATATTATGTAGGTTAATCATAAACCAAAGGGACTTACGGATTTACTTAAACTCTCAATTTGTTTGAAATATTTTGGCACAATCGTGGAACAACAGGAATGAGAATTTGAAATGTGAATTTTATCCTTCCCATGCATCTCTTGTTCTCCTAAGAAACGTATTCTGTAACAGACAGTATCTGAAAAAGGTCACCTGTGTCCTGACCAGCATGGGGGCAGCTGGAGGAGTTTACTGCCCAAGTGTGAATTTGGGGTCTCTGCTCACTCCCTTGCTCTCCACACACGAGCTACAGAAGAGACCCACAGAGAGAGAGACCCGGCCCTTTCTCCCCAAAAGTAGGCATTTCAATAAGAAAATGGTTGCTTATTTAGACCGATTACTCTGATGTGCTCTTTCCAATATTACTTGATTTTTCTTTCCCCTCCTGCTATCCACCTTATGGGCAATTCATTCCTAGTGATGTGAAGAAGAAGAAGAAATAAACTTTTACACTGGTTTGGCCAATCCTTTACATATTTTCACAGGGGTCTGACGCGTGTTCATTAATTGAAATGATTGAAGAAAAACTACTTCTACTTTAGCACAGACAGTATGGCCTAGACTTATCCCAGAGGGGCCCATAGGGCTTCATTCATCTACATTTTATTAACTGTAAAACAAAACCAGGACTATTATGACTATTTTTAGTATTACAGAAATCTTAATTCATAATATTCAAGTTAGGTTTTGTGGTTCAAAACCAGGAAAATACTTGGAAGAGCTATCCTAGTACAATTTTTGCCTTCGGAACTTATTTTATAGCACAGCCAGGAATAAAGAAACCCTAATTGTCTGCACTAATGAATCAAATCTGGCCATTAGAATAGACAACTGCAAGTAATGGCCTACTTTTGAATTTAATTTATTCAGTGAAATACACAGTTTTTATATGTAAAAAGCTCAAGTGAGGAGAGCCCTATTTCATTCAAATTGTGAGTATTTTACAATTGCCAAAATCAAGTAGCCCTTCTATTTTACAGGTCGTGCTATTTTTAACTAATTATTAAAAGCAAGAGAAGTCAGCATTACGTTAGCCAAACAGTTTTGGAAGAGGGAGTATCCACATGTTATGAAAGCCTGGGATGCTCACACGTATGGTAAAATTACATTATTTCATAATATTTTCAGAGGCATTTTGGAATTCATTATGTCTAAAACCCCAATTATAACAAATGCTTTTAATTAGCCAATCTGTGTCATTTGAATATTCTGATAACATTGACTTTTAAGTGACTATTATTTTCTTAGTTTCTAATTTACTTTAGCAAGATGGCAGATCATTCATGTTTTACAATTATTTTTCTCAATTTCTAAAGCCATTATTATCCAAACCGCAAAACCACCCTTACTTCTAATTCTGTTGATCTGACCCAGAGAAATTAGGCGGACAATTTAAGTCAAAGCTTTCAGACAAATTCGGCACTATCCATCATAGGTCAACTGCTTTGTGTCTAGATTACAGACTGCTCAACAGCTTCACAGAGTCATTTATTAAAGGAAAAATTAATGCTGACAATGGTTCTCAGCTGGTTAATCTTTTGACAGGTATACTTTCTCACTTGTTCAAACACATATTTCAGAAAGAAGAAATAAGTTACTTAAGCAAGGGAAGTCCACAAAAGAAGGAATAATGCACCTTTTCATTCAGAGGTCTGTAGTATTTCCACTCTTTCTTGCTCTCAGTATGGTGGTATAATTATTTTAATCATGACCTATATTCCACTGTAAGGGACTGACTAAACTGGCTAATTCTAAAGTTCTGGCATTCCTTGGGACCAGATCTTATCTTTCCATACATATTCCTCTGGCCATACAGCATTATCAAGCCTAGTCTCACCGCAAAGGCAAAATGAAGACCTAAATTATCCTAAAATACATGCAACCATTTTAAGCTTAGAAAATAACATCTAGAAATGTGGGACTCTTAAGCTATGTAAGACTCTTACAGATTATGGAAGACATTGTATACATTTTAATGTTTATAAATAATAAACAATAAATAAACTTATTACATTGTTATGCAATTTTTAATAATTCAAGTCCACTTCCCCAAATAGAAAAACACAGATAGCCCTGGCCATACAGCTCAGTTGGTTAGAGCATTGTCCTGTGGGTTCGATCCCTGGTCAGGGCACATATAAGAATCAACCAATGGCCCTGGCTGGTGTGGCTCAGTGGACTGAGTGTTGGCCTGTGAACCAAAGGGTCACCAGTTCAATTCCCAGTCAGGGCATATGCCTGGGTTGCAGGCCAGGTTCCCAGTTGGGGGCTCATGAGAGGCAACCACACATTGATGTTTCTTTCCTCCTCTTCTCCCTCCTTCTCCCTCTCTCTAAAAATATAAATAAATAAATAAATAAATAAATAAACCAACCAATGAATGGATAAAATAAGCAGAATGACAAAATCGATCTCTCTCTCTCTCAAAATTAATAAAATAAAAACATAAATACACTCTCAGGCAGCTGCTAGAATACTAGGAGAAATATTTATTTTGCTACTTATTTTAGTAATTATATATACAAACCCAAAATACATCCAGTGCTTCATTCTATTACAAAACAATACTTACTGAACTTTATTAAAATCTTTGATTTTGTTACCTGATTTCTCCATTACACTATCAGCTCTTACAAGGTCAGCATTGGGGTTTACGTCAGCATTCCCACTCGTGATCACAGTGCGGGATACACGCAATAGTTCGGTAAACGAACTTATGAACAAGGTAGGAGTAAAGGATCCAGAATGGAGTATCTGCTTAGGGAATGTGCCATTTGCTGGCTGTTATTATAAACAAGTTACTTAACTTCTCTGAGTCTCACTGTATAAACATGGGGAAAGTATTAATTAATAACTTCTTCACAGAGTGGCTGTGAATATACAAGGTCTGTCCAGAAAGTATGCAGCCGTGTACTATGAAAAAGAGAGACCTTTATTGAAGACACAAGAAACACAACACATAGGACAATGACACCTCTGTTCCCTTCAAAGTAGGCACCGCAGGACCTCACATAGTTCTCTCAATCACCATCAGATGCCCCAGCATATTTTCCTGAATCTCATCGAACCTCTCAAATCCCTTCCTTTCCGAAGGTGATTTTAGTTTTGGGAAAAGCCAGAAGTCACAGGGCACCAAACCTGGGCTGTAGGGCACCAAACCTGGGCTGGGTCACCTGGGTGACTTGATGTTTCACCAAAAAGCTCTGCACAAGATGTGATGCATGAGGAGGCTTATCATCGTGATGAAGCTGCCAATCACCAGCTGCTGGTAGCTGCAGCCTTCTGAATCATCCGAATAGTTTCCATGGGGAATGTTCAAGCTCAACACAAAATCTGATGCAGCTCCATTGCTCTACTTGCTCAGTCATTTTGCATGTGACAGCCACACAGTACACATTCACTCAGCGGCGCCTACCGCCTCCACTGACTAGTGCGGTGAAGGCATCATTGTTCATGCATGGACATTCCAGTCCACTCTCCTTGGCTGCCAGGTTACACTGATGTCGCACAAACCACTTTCATTATATTAACAGCGGCTGGAATTTTTCCGGACAGACCTCGTATGAACACATGCTGTAAAACATAAAATGCTATTTAAATGTAAGGACTTACTACTTTATAACTTGAGTTGGTGATGTGGGAGTTTCATCTTTACCTATACAAGGCCTCAAGTCCTTTCAAACTTGGTTATCTAAGTTGTTGGCTTCTCAGGGGTAATTTTAGCCTTTCTAGCTAAATATTAGCTGTCTTGGACTGAACCTACAATTGACAATGGAAGCAGGCTGGCTCAGGTGAGGATAACACTCAAGTGGTCCACAGCCAGTGATATTAAGAGTACAGTGGAGTCCTGACCGGTGTGGCTCAGTGGAGTAAGAGTCACCCTGCAAACCAGAAGTTCGTCCACTTGATTCCCAGTCAGGGCACATGCCTGGGTTGCAGGCCAGGTCTCAGGCTGTGGGCATGCAAAAGGCAACCAATGGATGTTTCTCTCTCATTTTGATGTTTCTGTCCCTCTCTTTCTCCCTCCTTCCCCCTCTCTCTAAAAATAAATGAATAAAACCTTTTTAAAAAAGATTACAGTAGAGACCACCTGTGAAACCTTTCAATGGCAGCATAGTATACAGAAAAGTGACAAAAATGCTGCTCTTGTTTGGTTTTATTCACTTAACAAAATTAAACTAAGAATCAAGCCCTGTGTGAATAGCCCCTGCCCCTAAGAAGTGACACACCGGTGACCCAACCTCTTCTCTCCTCACTACCACCCTGAACTGAGCCATCACTGTCTCTCACCTGGATTATTCCAACAGCCGCCCTCTGACCTCCCTTTAGTTCTTGCTTCCAGTCTATTCTCCATACAGAAGCCAGGGGGATCCTTTTAAGACAATCTAGTTCATCATGTTTTCTTCCCTACTCTCAAGCCTCCAACAGCTCCCCATCCTCTCAGTACAAAATCCTAAGTCCTACAAAGTCCCACATGATGTGGCCCTTGGCTACCTCTCCCATCTCATTTCATACCTTTCTCTTCCATGTCTGCTGCTCTCCAGCCGCCCTGGCCTTCTTGCCGTCCCTGAAGCAGGTCGAGGACTTCCCCGTCTCACAGCCATGCACTTACTGTTCCTTTTGCCTGGAATATTCTTCCCCTAGGTGTTCATGACTTGTTTCCTTCACTTCACTCAGGTTTCTTCTCAACATTCACCTCTCCAGAGAGGCCTTGCCTGACCAATCTAATAATCTAAAATGGTACCCATCCCTCTCTAGACCCTTTTCCTGCTTTAATTTTGTTCACAGCATTTATTACTTACCACCTGCTTATAAACACCTCTACTCATCTGTTTCCGGTCTATATTGCCCAATGAGCATGAGCTCCCTGACAGCAGTGACTCTGCTGGCTCATTCACCCCACAGTCACAGTGTCTGGTACGTAGAAGATGCTCAGTAAATACAGCCTTTACTCAAAGAGAGAGAGGAGGCGGCAACGGCAGAGGGAAAAGCAAGGAAGGGGATGACTGCGGAACTGTGTGATAAGTGATCTCAGAGAGTCAGTCACACGACATGTCGAGGACCATGGGCAAAGCATCTGTCGTTCTACCCGTCACGAAGTGCTCCTTGACCTCAATATTTCCATCTACAGAGTGAGATGCCTAAACAAGATTATCACTGAGTTACTTTCAAGCTTCTGAAACTCTGTAATTTGGGATTCTCAAGTTTATATCCATCCAGTCCCCCACATTTATCATAATCATACTCACAACCAAGGCATATTTCATTTTATACAAATAAAATATAAATGGTTCCAAATGAGGGAAAAGAATCCAAAAGTGAATTTCCTCATGTAACTACATTAATTAAATCTGAACACTTGTGGCTGTCTTTACTGCTTTATCTAACACTTTCCCGGGATGATGTCCTCAGTGTCTCTCCCCCATGACCTGAGCCTAAGAAAAACTGACCTCATCTGTACAAACAAATGAAAAGGCAAATATCCAAACCACTCAAAATGGGTGGCTGATACACAGCTACTGTTTCTCTCGGTAGTCTGGTTTGATTTCAGTCAACCTTATAGTGGAGAAGCACTTTAAGTCTAATTTAAGCCTCTAAGTCAGCCCTCTCCAACCCCTTATTAAAAAAGGTATCACAGGAAGCCTCCATTATCTAAACTTTCTTCCTTCTCTGTTTCTTTCTTCCCACTCATACTTAGAGTTGACAGTAAAAAAAAAAAAAATCTACCATTTGAAATCCATTCTTCAATGGTTCTCAACCCTGGGAATGAGGAAGAAACAACCCTTGCCTTCAGGAGTTTGAAAACTAGTGTTCGTGATGGTAGTGGGGTGTGTGTGTAAAGACAGAAGAAGAGATAAAGCAAATACACAGTTATGAATAATAAAAGACAGAACTCAGGCTACAGGAGGGGTGTAAATATAGTTGTACAAAGGTGCAAAGAAGAAAATGTCAACAAGTGTGTATTCGGTGCCATTAACAATTTGCAAGATCTTTGTGCTAGGTGCAAAGATTCAAGGAGTAGGCATATTCTATGAATCAAAAATCAGGACCTGTTTCCTGGTATCAGACTATCTGAAATACAGCTATTCCAGAAAGTCCAAAATGGAAGGTCATGGCAGGTACAGAACACAGTCTTTGCCCTCAAAAGGTCTAAAAGATAATTAAGAGAAAGAGATATATACTCAGAAGTACATGCCAAAAGGTAGCATCATATACCAAGTGACAGGTGGAGGAAGACAGTCGCCACCAAATCCTGATTCCTCCTTTCCTTCCATTTTTCAATATCTGTCATTGAAAGAATAACGAATTCTTGGAAAAAGAAAGGCTGAAAAAGGAATCAACAAATTTTTCTCCAAGAGTAAGGGTCTTGCTTTCAACTGTGGGTAGCCTTGTGAAAACATTGGTAATATCAGTATTCTGAATCCACCTGCAAACTGTTCACTGCATTTTACAGTAACGTGAACTGGGCCAATAGTTTCCTACGTTTGATCAGCAGACACCGAGTTCTGCCTGTCGCCTCGCTGCACACAACACCCTACATTTCTTCACAACAGATATGAGTTTGTTTATTAGAACAAAACAATCAGAAAACTGAAGATAAGAATTAAGAACAAAAATAAAACCACAAGACTGGACAATAAATTTCAAACATGGATCTGCGTAACTCTGAAGCTTTGGCAAACTCTATTTGGGAGAGGAATAAAGCAGCCCCAAGGAGAACATAACTCTTCCTAGAACTGAGTTATATGTTTTCAAAAATTCTCATTTCGAACTTCGTGTAGGAGACAGTAAATGAAGTAACAGACAATGTTCTTCATATTTTTACATCAAAAGAAGTGATTTTTTTTTCCAAGATAAAGTGAGTTAAAACTCAGTTCTTGCTTTACATCCTCCGCTGGCTAATCTTAGCCTTGTACCTGTAACACAGGTCAATATTACCATTAAATCAACACTTTCTACGTTTGTGCTTATCGATCTCCCAATCTGGGCATATTTATTTGATCTAAGAACCAAAACGGACTATGCATCAACATGAACATACCAGCAGCTGAAGACATTTATTCAGTATTACTCACCATTTCTACATAGTCCCCAAGTTCCTATTTTCTTCCATTAAGTAGACGTTATTCTTTCTGAAGTACTTGCATGTTTATGTTCCAGCAAAAAGGAATACTGTATAATCTGCTACATCTTTTATTTTGAGTCATCATAAGAAGCAATAACTTTTTTTTATCTCTTTAAATGGTTTCTGATTTTTTAAATTTTTGTTAACTCTAACCACTTCCCTGGTTTCCTGATCTACCCCCTGCAACAAAAACCGTGGTGCTGCAGACACTGAAAACACGTTACAGCGGTTACGGCGGTCGGAAGGCGCAGTGCTGCTTCCCACACCCGTGCCTCTGCTGGGCTGTGCCCCGCATGAGCTTCCTTCCCTTCCCTGCGCTCTTTGCCTGGCTCGCTCCTGCTTATCTTTCAGGACTCAACTCATGTGGACTCTATGAGTAGCAGTCCATGGCCATGACTCCCTCTCTCTATTCTTACAGCATTCCTAGTGATATCTCTAATAAAGCACTGATGCTAGTCAGAGATTTTTCTGGTGCGCCTTGTTAAGATCCTTCTGGGCATGAGCCATTGGAATCTTAGCACCCAGCACACAGCGCGTCTCTGATAAATGGTCACTGTCCTTGTAGGAGGCAGAGAGAAGAAATCAATGATTAATGATTAATAAAATGACCAAGAATACTAGTTAATTCTAGGTCAGGCAATGTTTTCTAGCATATCACGGAAGCTCAACCTCGGAGTGGCATGATTCTCCACGTGGGGAAATGGCGCTTCCACTTACAGCTGCGCAGACACGCATGAGCGTAAGTGCGCATGTAGGAAGACGTCATCACGAAGACTTAAGAATGGAGAACATATAATCTGGGTTAACAGACCTGGGGCGAAGGTCATACCCTTGGACAAGTTATACCTCTCAATCTCAATCCCTCCACCTGAACATGGTGACAGAAAAACAATTGCCATACTTACTCTGAAGCTCAAATGAAAGAATGCATTGGAAAGATATTTTACACAGTTATTACACAAACGTTAGAAACCATTTAAACAGAACAAGTAAATTTACTTGGTTTGAACGTGTTGGTCCTTGGCCTAACAGTAACAAAGAACTGAAATTTGAAATTCAGTCTACTGAGAAGGTGAACCAAGAGTTTTGACAGAAAAACTATTATACAAGTGTTGATAACTCAGAATAACCATTTATGAGTCACAAATAAGGAGATCATTTTCAATTCTATGACTACTGGAAAGAGACCTTCAAATCCAAAGTGGGAGGAGTTGGAAATCTAAACACAACATCAAATTAGATATGTCTTTAACACTGTCAAAATCTTGCCACCAAAGCATTCTCACTGATATATAGCGAAACACAGTAAATCACTTAATTTACTCAAAAGAACTTAAATGTTTTAACCAGTCTGCCATCAAAAGAGATCAGGAAGAGGACCAATGGGACTTGGGCTGCAGTGTGAGCCGTCTTTAAAATGCAATTGTTCTAATCATTTTCTACAGATGCAGCCTCACAAGGGGCTGCTGTCACAGGGACCATTTACGACTTGTTATGGTGTCTCTATTGTTTACCAGCGACATTCGCGGAAAAAGGCGACAGCTGGGACAGAAAGCTGCTACTCAACGAACAATATAATCCCGTGAAAGTAATCAACAAATTTAAGGGTGTTAATTAACTTTACACTTTATCATGTTCAATTAGTTGTCCTTTCTAGAAAAGATTGCCGTGCACAATCAGTTTAGAGCGTGCCATGTTTGATTTGTAAGTGATCACTGTTTCTGTTTCGGAGTCCATGTCAGATGTTCTCTTGGGTTTTGGTGACACAGATGAATGGCTCTGCACATGTTAGGGGGCGATCTGGTTTAACATAAGCTAGCATAACATAACCCCTTGTTAACACTATTTCTGGTATTATCCAAGCTGGAAACGGAAGAGCAGAAACACAGTACTGTTTTGGAGCCAGATAAACGAAGTTTAGTTAGTTTTTCTTGAAGTAAACACAGACACAAATGCATGGAAAAATAAGCAATTTTTCATCATTATTTCTTAAAATAAGGCTTGTCTTTCAGGGGCATGTTTGGGATCATTTCCTCCCAGCAAGACCTCAGAGCTCTGCTCCCGGTGCAGAGAGCTCCACTGGGCCCCAGGCTTGACACAATGCGGGTCGCCTTTTCCGTGGCGAGTGGACAAATGCTGGGGATGTGCTGTGAGGTAATGGCTGGCATTGAATTCTAGAATGAGACTTTGAAGTCCAGAAGCTATATTTTATAAGTGTGGAAAACCTTCAAGGAAGTATATTAATCTATGAATGCAATGTGCCTTTTCTCCTACCTTTAATGCACCTGTTCCTACTTGCTAATAAGACAAGAAACAGCTCATGATGGAGTGACAATATCTTCGGTATTGCATTTTAATGAAAGTCACTGCAGTTCCTCTGAATTGATAGAGAGCTGCACCAAAACATTTCATAAGTCACTGATGAGGTGAACAAAAGCTGAGACTAAGATTTGGCAGATGCCTGTCTTTAAGAAAACAAAAGCAAGGGACATGCATCTATCTCCTTAAATGGCTTCTATATCTTAAAACGCACAGCGTGCACACACACCCATCTACATAGGGTTTTGACACATCTTCATAAAGCTATTCCTTGCTCTCCTAGACCAGCTGTTTCCTGCATAATATAAATTAAATACATAAATAAACGATAGCTGGTTAGCTAGTTTAGCAGACACAAGGACAAAGCTGAACTTCTACAAAATAGAAAAGTTGTTAACTCTGAAAGCTAATAATGTCCTAAGTTAAATATTAAAGAAGGAAATTATAGGCTATATCTGAAACAGCTGAAACCACAATACACAGCAGCAGAAAACATTAGTTTTCTGCAGGAGGATCTGCAGGGAGAAGGGAAGCGGTCGATAGATCCTTAAATTGGAAGCAATAGCTGTTCTTCTATCCCAAGTTGGCAGCTGCTACATTTGCAGACCTGGTTCATTATTTACCCATAATGACCATCAAGCTGCAGTCAAAGTCAGATGACAACAACTGTCAGCGGCTCTTTTAATTAGCCTTATTTGAATTCAGATAAATATCACAATAGACCTGCTTATGCTGAAAGAGCAACAGAATGCTCCGCCGGGCGCCCAGCGCGCTCGAGCAGGACCACTGCGGCAAGGCGAGCCCGAAGCCATCAGACAGAAGTGCAGACCGGGGCTGTGAAAGGGTGGGTGGGGCAAATCAGAGAGTGAGAAGGTTTGCTTTCATTTTGAAAAATCCCTTGAAAAACAAGTTCTCTGACTTTCACCCCAGAAGCAAAAGGCTCCTGAAAGGTCCGTATCTGGAGCCCAAGGGAAAAGTTAACGCCTTCGGGGAATGTGATTTTCAAAATTCCATCTTGTAGATAATGTATCTTTCAGCTTTAATACTCATTTTTAAAAACCAAATAAGAAATCTTGCATTCAATAGCTTGCAACCTTAATGTCCTATTTCACTTTAGAAGTTGCATAATTTGAGACCTTTTTCGGTGACAGGAATCAGATATTTTCTTACACATTTTCTACACATTTCTTGCATTCAGCACTAACAGTCACAAAGTAAAACAAGGCTAATAACCACCCAATTCTGAGCAATCTAATCACTCCATATTCCGCTCCACTCTGAGATTTTTCCCTGCTCCAGTGTGCTTGAGAAGAAAAACAAGTGTAGTGATCATCTGCCCTCTATTTTACAGGGAATCGATTGTTCACATGTATCCTGTTATAGCTTTGGGGGGAGGTAAAAAGAAGGGTAGAGATTAAAGGAGAGTAAGAAAAAACAAGATGATAACCTGGTAGCCAATCAGAGTAAACTGAGAATAGCAAGAAACTAGAGTAAGAGAAGGCTGTGCTAATAGGCTACAGTGAACCGGGAATTACCGTCTCTGCAAACCACCCGGGAATCCCTTGAGAATCTAGACCCTTGGATTTTGGGGTGGGCATGGCTGAAAAAGCGGCACTTCCTAACGTAAGCTGGACTTTGTCCACTCTATTTTTTCTAGGCCCTTAGCTATTAAGTATCCTTTAGCGACCATTTCTTTTTTAACTATATTTTATTGACTGTGCTGTTACAGTTGTCCCAGTTTTTCCTCCCCTTTATCCACTTCCGCCCTGCACACCGCCCCCTGCTTCAGCATCTCCCCCCTTAGTTCATGCCCATGGGTTGTACATATAAGTTCTTTGGCTTCTCCATTTCCTAAACTGTTCTTAACCTCCCGCTGCTTATTTTGTGCCTACCATTTATGCTTCTTATTCCCTGTACCTATTCTCCCATTATCCCTCTCCCCCTCCCCACTGATAACCCTCCATGTGATCTCCATTTCTCTGATTCTGTTCCTGTTCTAGTTGTTTGCTCAGTTTTTGTTTTTTAGATTCAGTTGTTGATAGTTCTGAGTTTGTCATTTTACTGTTCATAGTTTTTATCTTCTTTTTCTTAGGTAAGTCCCTTTAACATTTCATTTAATAAGGGCTGGGCGATGATGAACTCCTTTAACTTGACCTATCTAGGAAGCACTTTATCTGCCCTTCCATTCTAAATGATAGCTTCGCTGGATAGAATAATCTTGGATGTACGTCCTTGCCTTTCATGACTTCGAATACTTCTTTCCAGGCCCTTCTTGCCTATAAGGTTTCTTTTGAGAAATCAGGGGATAGTCTTATGGGAACTCCTTTATAGGTAACTCTCTCCTTCTCTCTTGCTTTTAAGATTTTCTCTTTATCTATACTCTTGGGTAACTTAATTATGTGTCTTGGTGTGTTTCTTCTTGGATCCAATTTTTTTGGGACTCTCTAAGCAGCCTGGACTTGAATGTCTAGTTCTTTCACCACAAGGAAAACTTCATTATTTGTTCAAATAAGTTTTCAATTTCTTCCTTTTCCTCTTCTCCTTCTGGCACACCTATGATTCAGATGTTGGAACATTTGTAGTTGTCTCAGAGGTTCCTCAGCCTCTCCTCATTTTAAAAAATTTTTATTTCCTCATTCTGTTCTGGTTGAATGCTTATTTCTTCCTTTTGTTCCAAACTGTTGATTTGAGTCCCAGTTTCCTTCCCTTCACTGTTGGTTCCCTGTATATTTTTATTTCACTTTGCATAGCCTTCACTTCCTTTATTTTGTGTCTGTACTCAGTAATTTCTGTGAGCATCCTAATTACCAGTGTTTTGAACTCTGCATCTGATACGTATCCACAACAGAAAGAACAGTTTTTGCCTGACTTTTTTGGGGGAAGAGTAAAGAATAAGCCATGTACATCACCCTATGACAGCCTTCTCCCTTTGACCCCTTAATATAATCTACCCTCCTGACCACGTACATGGCCAACAGCTACACTTGTTTTGTAACTTGTTTGGACGCTGAGTACAGAGACAAAGTCAACTAGTCACTCCAAGTATAGACTCTGGCTCCATATACATGAATCAGAACTTATTCTGTAAGAATCCCAGAGAAAACCTCGCTCATAGGATGGCTACCATAACACAAAACAGAAGATTAGTAAGTGCCGGCAAGAATGTGAGCAGTTAGAATCCTTGTGCACTGTTGGTGGGAATGTAAAAAGGAGGAGCCTCTATGGAAAACAGTATGGCAACTCCTCAAAAAATTAAAAATGGAATTACCATACGATCCAGCATTTCTGCTTCTGGGTGTATGTCCAAAAGAATTGAAAGCAGGGTCTTTTGTAGCGGCAATGTTCACAATAGCCAAAAAGTGAAAGCAGCCCAAATGTCCTCCGATGAATGAATGAACAAACAAAATGTGATATATGCATACAATGGAATATTATCTAGCTTCAAAAAGAAAATTCTAACACGTGCTACATGAGGACATCAGGGACATCAGGCTAAGTGAAATAAGTCACAACAAAATACTATACGATATCACTTTTAAGAGGTACCCAGAATAGCCAAAATTATGAAGACTGAAAGTAGAATAATGATTGCCAGCGGATGGAGTGAAAACGGAGCAGGGAGTTGCTGTTAAATGAATACAGTGTTTCAGTTTTGCAAGACGAGAAGAATACTGGACACTACTGAACTGTACACTTAAAATGGTTAACACAGTAAGTCTTATGTTGTATATTTTACCACAATTAAAAAATAATTTAAAACCAAAGAAAAATAATTTGATTGGTGGTATTCTCATTCTCATACACTCTAAAGGACCACAGTGTTTCAAGAGATGCTAACTTTTAATATACTGATAATGTTTAATACAATGAATTTGACAAATCCTTAATGGAATTATCTTGAGAAAATTGAGGAAAGCCATTACTGGTCTTTTTTAAAACCAATTATAAATGCATCTATTGATTCTTGTTATTGAATTATAGCTGACATGCAATATTATATCAGCTTTAGGTGTACAACATAGTGATTTTTAATGCAGTGTGAAGTGATCAATCACCACGATTAAGTCTAGTTAACATCTGTCACAACACCAAGTTTTCAAGAGACTGACTGTATTCCCTGTGCTATGAATTCCACCCTGTGACTTGTTTTATAACCGGAAGTCTGTACTTCTTAATTCTCTTCCCCCGTTTCACCCATTCCCCCACCTCCCTTCCTCTGACGACTACCTACTTGTTTCCGGTACCTTCAAGCCTGTTCTTGTTTTGTTTGTTTTTTGGATTCTGCACGTAAGTGAAATCTATGATACTAGTCTTTCTCTGACTTATTTCACTTAACCTAATACCCTTTAGGTCTATCCATGCAGTCTCCAAGTGGAAAGATTGCACTTTCTTATGTCTTAATAACAGCTATTGTATAAATGTGCCACATCTTCGTCCATTCACCCACGAATGAGCATCTAGGTTGCTTCCACATCTTGACTGTTACCAGTGCTGCTGCACCGTGTAGGAGTGCATGTATGTTTTCAATTTAGGGTTGTTTTTTTTTTCAGATAAATACCCAGAAGTTGATTAGCTGGTATACATGGCAGCTTTATTTTTAATGTTTTGAGGAACCTCCATTCTGTTGCCCTTGGTAGTTGCACTAATTTACAATCCCACCCACAGTGGGTCCCCTTTCCTCCACGCCCTTGCCAGCATTTGTTATTAGTTGGCTTATTGATGATAGCCATTCTGACAGGTGTGAGGTGGTATCTCGTGGTTTTAATTTGCATTTCCCTGATGATTAGTGATGTCGAGCATCTTTTCATACATTATTATAAATAAAATTTCATTCATGGATTTTTATTTTCTACTACCCCCCACTTTTTGTCTTTCACCCTTTTTGCTGGATTGACAAAGCTATCCTTTTACTCAATTTCAACTCTATATATCCTGGAATATTTTCAGAAGCTGAATTTCTGGATCGCCAATTCAGTTTCTGGTAATGTCCATTTTATTTATTTACTGATTTTTAAACATTGTGATAAAATGCACATAACAAAATTTACCATTTTAACCATTTTAAAAAGATTTTATTTAGCTATTTTTAGAGAGAGGAGAAGGGAAGGAGACAAAGAGGGATAGAAAGAAACATCAAAGTGTGGTTGCCTCCCCCACACACCCCACTGGGGACCTGGCCTGCAACCCAGGCAAGTGCCCTGATTGGGAATCAAACCAGTGACCCTTTGGTTCACAAGCCTTGCTCAATCCATTGAGATACACCAGCCAGGCCATTTGACTCATTTTTAATTGTACAGTTAAATGGCATTAAATACATTCACACTGGTGTACAACCATCAGCAATACCACTTCCAGGACTTTTTCATCACCCCACACTGAAACTCTCTCCCCATTAAATAGTAACTCACCACTCCTCCCCCTTCTACCCCATGGTAAGTAAGCACTACTATTGTCCCTATGAATTTGACTATTCTCATACAAGCAAATCACAGCATTTGTCCTTTTGTATCTGGCTTATTTCGCTTAGCATAACGTCTTCCAGGTTCACCCATATTATAGCACATATCAGAATTTCATTCCATGTAAAGGTTGAATAACATTCCATTGTAGGTATATACCACATTTTGTTTATCCATTCATCCATTCACGGTCATTTAAGTTGTTTCCACTCTATGGCTACCGTGAACATTGCTCTTAACACTGGTGTACAAATATCTTTTCTAGCCCCTGCTTTCAATTATTTCAGGTATATACCCAGAAGTAAAACTGCTCAACCATGTAACTCCATGTTTAATTTTTGAAGAACCACCGTGCCATTTTCCACACTCTGTGCACCATTTTACATCCCAAATAGCAATGGGCAGGGTTCCAATTTCTCCATATCCTTGCTAACATTTTTTTTAAATTTTTCCTAAGAGTTATTCTAATGAGTGTGAAGTGGTATCTCATCCTGGTTTCAATTTGCATTTCCCTAATGATTAATGATGGTGAGCATCTTTTCATGGGTTTACTGGCTTTGTATACTTTGGAAAAATGTCTGCTTAAGTCCTTTGCCCATTTTTAAATTGGGTTATTTGGTTTTTGTTACTGTTGCTGTTGTTGGGTTCACTGTATTTTTTAATATATATTTTATTTTGAAAAACTTTTTAGATTTCTAAGAACTTTTTCTTATATTCAGCTTGGTTCCTTATAATATACTTTCAAAATCTATTCAAAACTCCATTTAGTTTTTCCTAAAAGACCAGCTTAGCTGCATCCCAATTTAAGTGCATTTTCATTATTAAGTTCTAAATATTATTTTTTCTTATGACTTCTTTGACTAAAGAATATGAATTCTTTAGAAATGTGATTTTAGATTCCAACTGTATAAAAAGGCTTTAATGGTATTTTTGCTATCAGTGCCTAAGTAAATTGCATTGTGGTTAGAGAATGGAATCTGTAAGATACAGATTCTTTGCTTATGAAGATTTGCTTTATGGTCCATTGTGTGGTCAGTTTTTAATAATTTTTCCATGTGTCTTGAGAAATACATTTCTTCTTTAATTGCTGGGAATGAGGTTCTATAGACATATCTTCCTGATCAAGCTTATTAACTGTGTTATTCGAAGCTATCTTATTACTTTGTGTTGTTGTTTGATCACTGATGGCTTAAGAGAGATATACTGAAATATCCTACTATCATGGTGAACTTTCATCCATTTCTCCTGTGGTGCTACACTTTTTTGCTCTGTGTGTGTGTGTGTGTGTGTGTGTGTGTGTTTAACTAGAGTAGGTAGGTTGAAGTTTTCCTTTAGCTTATAACATCTCTATTTCACCTTCGCCCATGAAGTATATTTTTCCATATACAGAATTCTGGTTCCAGCACACTGAAAATGTTGTTCCACTGCCTCCCGGGCCTCATATCATCCCTGGGATCCTCTAAATCATTTTTCCCCTGGAATGCATCATTTTTCTCTGGCTGCCTTCAAGGTTTCTTTCCTTTTCTCTGGTTTTTGGTAGTTTGATCATGATGTATCTGGGCATGGATTTCTTTGCATTTATCTTGTTTCAGGCTCTTTGAACTTGTTGAATTTATGTTTGTCTTTTGTCAAAATAGGGGAGCTTTCGGTCATGTTTTCAACAAATAACTTTTTCTGCACCACACTCTCTCATGGCCTTTTGGAACACCAGTGGCACAAATGTTAGACCTTTTGAAAGTATCTCACAGGATCCTGAGGCTACGTTCTTTTATTTTTAAGCCTTTGTTCTCTCTGTTGTTTAGAATAGATCATAATTTCCATTCAAGTCATTTCTATCTTCATATTCACAAACTCTTTCCTTTGTTATATCCACTCTGATCCTGAACAAATTCAGTGACTTTTTTTTCAAATTTCTAGTTACTGTTATTTTTTCAGTTGTACAATTTCAATTTGGTTCTTTTTTTTATAGCTCTATTTCTTTACTTCTTGGAACATGGTTATAATAACTGTTTTTAAAGTCTCTGCCTAATATGAAACGTGCAAAATCTCAGGGTGGGCATCTTGACTGTCTTCTCACTTGAGAACTTATCAGACTTTCCTGGATCTTTCTACGTCAAGTAATTTTTCATCATATCATAGACATCAGGAATATTGCATGTTATGAGACTCTGGGTCTTGTTCACATTCTATGAAGAACACTATGTTTGGGTTTTTGTCTATTTGTTTTACAAGCAATTGATGAGGTTACAGTCAAGCTGCAAATCACAACCTGCCTTCTGTGGCCTGTGGTTCCAATGGCAGTTCAGTTTTCAAGGTTTTTGAATCTGTCCTACATGTACATCAGCCAGGGGCCAGTCTGACATTGGGAGGCTGTCTACTCCATAGCTAAGTTCTTAATTAAGAACTTAGTTAAGTTCTTAAGTCTTTTGGGGGATGCTTATGACTCTGAGGTGAACACAACAGTGCACATAACAGGATGGGAAACCTGTTTGGAACTCTCTGAATCCTCCCAGACATTCCAGTACCCTCAATTCCAATCCTCCCATTCTGACACTCTGGCTACCACATCCTGCAATTCCCACACCTAGGTCAGTTCCTGGGGCCAATGAGCAGAAGGATGAAGATAATAAAAAGCAACGGATTCCTCCACGCTCTTTGGACCATAGCTCTCTGGTCAGAGAGGAGGATTCCCTTCCTTCCAATTCTTATTAAGTGTCTGCACAGCTGTTATTGCTACCAGAAAAATCACAACTTCAGGAGTAAGGCTTTGTTTGTGACAGAGCAAGGAGGAAAAAAGGAGAATTTATGCCCCATTCTCTCTGTTCCATATGCCCCACTTCTTGCTCCTCAGACCAGAACAGTTCCCTTCTTTTGGGACTTTTTTTTTTTTTTTGCATTCATTCATGCATAGTTCCAGAATTCCTGCTGCCTTTTAATCCAAGCTGGGAGATAGGGGGAAAAAAGGGGAGAGGGCTTCAGGAAACTGCTGGCAAAGCTTTTGTACTTCAGGTTCTGTCTTCCTTCTCCGATCTACCTGCCATCATCTACTTTGCCCAGTTTTCAAACCGCTGCTCCATTCGTTCTAGCCAAGGATCTTTGTTACAGTGTGAGAGAAAGGGCTGAGCGTTTAGTTACTCCACCTTAACCAGAACTGCAACCTACCCATCATTCTTAAAGAAACGTTTTGTAGGATGAAAATTCTAAGTTGACAAGTTATCTGTCAGCACTCTGATGGTATTATTCCACTGTCTTCTGGCTTCCACTGTTGCTCTTAAGAAGTCAGTAACTCACATAAGACTATATATTGTATGACTCCTGATGCATATTTACATGATATTATTATATGCTAGTCAAGAATAGACAAAACCATAATAACAGAAAGTAAATCATTGATTACCTAGAGCTGGGGGAAGGGAGTGACAACAAAGGGGCATGAGGGAACTTTCTGGGATGATGAAAATATTCTTCATTTGCCCTGGCTGGTGTAGCTCAGTGGATTGAGCGTGGGCCTGCGAGCCAAACGGTCGCGGTTCGATTCCCAGTCAGGGCACATGCCTGGGTTGCGGGCCAGTTCCCAGTGGGGGACACACGAGAGGCAACCATACATTGATATTTCTCTCCCTCACTCCTTCCCTTCCCCTCTAAAGATAAATAAATAAAATCTTTAAAAAAAATTCTTCATTTAATTGTGACTAGGGTTATGACTATATGTAATTGTCCAAACTCATCTCTAAACTTAAATGAGTGAATTTTACTGTACACAAATTATACCTCAATAATGTTGTTGGGGGAGGAGTCTCGTATCTTTTTTTCTTTCTAGCTCTTTTAGCTATTTTCCTCTTTATAATTGGTATTTTGCAGTTTTACCACCATACACTCAGTAAGATTCCTTTTTCTTTTTTTTTTTAAACTCCTATTTGGTATACCGTGTACTTCCTGTCCCTGTGGATTTATATCTACTCTGACAATTCTCAGACATTATCATGTTGACCATTTCCCTCAACTCCACCTGAACTCCAATGTCTGAAGATGCACGCTTGACATTTTCTTTCTAGCAGCGTATCCATGTCTCTCAACCTTCCAAATTCTCCATCTCCAAGTCTTTGAGTACTACATTGGGTTATTTCAAGTTTTTTTTTTCTTTTTCTTTTCTTTTTAGATAGAGAGCGGAAGGGAGGAAGAAAGAGAGGGAGAGAAACATGGATGTGAGAAATATCGAAGCTTCTCATACATGCCACAAGCAGGGACTGAACCCACAACCTAGGCATGTGCCCTAACCGGGAATCGAACCCAGCAACCTTTTGCTTTGCAGGACAATGCTCCAACCAACTGCAACACACTGCATAGGGCTGGTTATTTCTTTAGCTCTCTCTCCCTATTTAGTAATTCTCTCTCTTCAGTTCTCATATGCCATTTAACTCATCCACTAACTTTTAAGTTTCAATGATTTTCCCCCCAATTTGATATTCTCTTGTTCCTTGTTCATTTACAGTCAGTTCCATCTTTTATTTCTTAAAATGTTGTATATATAACATTTTATATTGTTTTGGAAATTTCAGTGTCTGTAGTTCTTAAGAATGAAATTTGTTCCTGTTGACTCTTACTATGGTGATTTGTATTTTTATGTGTCTGAATATTTTTTGAGAACTCATATTTACTGTGCTTAGTATTTGTGGATTCTGATTCCTGGGATGAGAATGGTTTTCTCCAGAGAGGATTTTTATTCATTCTGTGGCTGACAGACCCTACCAACTCAGAAGCCCTTATATTTATTAATTGGATAAATTAATAAATATTTTTCCAAGTGGGTGAGTTGTTTAAATTTGAACTCTGTACCCATAGGATCAGACCTACTGCTTCAAAGATTTGGGAGAGACTATTTTATTTCCCAACCCATAAACAGCACAGACAGATTTGGCTTTTGTTGGGGAGAGCAATGGGAGGCAGAGGTCAGATTTCTCACTTTGTGGGAGCACAAGACCTAGTTTTCCATTACCCCCATGATTTTCAATTCTATTAATCCCCAAGCCCCTGGTGCCTAAAGTTAACATGTGCCCCCAGGGTAGCCAGACCTTCTGGGTTTATCACTACGATTTCAGGTTTCTAGTCAATTATGTCGTCAGTGAAGACTTCCCTTATTTTTTGAGGAATCCGATATGCATTAAGAGTATGGGTTTGGGTTTTTTTGTAATTTCTCCAACACCTTGTTGTTGTATGACAGCACAATATTTTAACACGCCCAATCCGCCGTACTGCCAGAAGCAGCAGCTGCCCGTGTGAAGAAACAAAATGGGTCCTTACATGTCAAAGGAAAGATTGATTTCCATCTTATTTTTAAACCAGGATATCCTTAACTCTTTTCTGATAATAAAACAGGTTTCGTCTTTACTATTAGCACCTGTATTACACTAAAAATTTACAAGAGAATGTTGCTTTTATGGCATCTAATTTTACAAGTTGAAATCAAGAAATTTCATCCAGCTAGATACGGCAGTCAATCAAGTTTATGAATATTTTCCATGAAAGTAATCTAAAGGGAAGCATGAGGTACTTGAAATCTCTAGAACTTGTTTATGCCTCTGTTATAGCAACTACCAATCTGCACTGTAATGCAATATCTTTCTACGCCCGTCTCACTCACTGAGTGCGAGCTCCTCGAGAACAAGGACTATGACTTACCCCCGCAGAGTACGGAGACACACATTATTCTAACAACAGGAATGGGGGACAGACGGGGAGGAAGGGAAGAAAGAGAACCTCTGGAATTCCACGCCAGCATGGAGGAACTCCGGCAGACAGTGAAGAAGCACACCGCGCCACTGGCGGGCGGAGGGAAGAGAAAGGTCGCAGCAGACCCTTCGGGCTGTGCACTGCCCAGTGCAGCAGCTACTGCCACACAGATTTCAAGCAGCTGTTGAGCACTTGAGATACAGTTTGTTCAAGCTGAGATGTTCTTTAGCTATAAAGTACGTGCCAGATTTCAAAGGCTTATTATGAAAAAAAGGAGGTAAAATATCTCAATAATTTTTATATTAATTACATGTAGAGAGTACAGCATTTTAGACATATTAAACTAAATAAAATATATTATTAAAATCATGTCTACCTGGGTTCCTTATTACTTTTTTAATGTGGCTACTAGAAAATTTAAAATGACCTATGTGGCTTGCATTATGTTTCTATCGGATGGTGCTGCTCTCCGAATTTGAACCTAAAAGATAAGAAAATTTGAAATTGTAATGCACTGTAATTAGGGAACCAGGAGGAAGAACTGGTTTTATACATAAGATGAGCTTGACTTAGAAAATTAGTTCACTTAGGGGTCCGACAGATAAAAAAGCAGGTCTACAAAGCAGAGAAGAGTGTGATGGGAATACACAATTAGGGAAACTCTACAGAGATGAGATCACTGAAAATTTGGGAGAGTAGATGAAACCCCACCAGAAAAATTAGAATCCACAGCTTAAAAGGAAAAACAAAAAGAGGCCATCGGGCTGGTACCCCAAGCTGGAGCTCTGAAATCATTTCTCACAGAAAGATGACACTAACAGTATTATAATTCAGGAACATTCTGGGTTGAATATATTTGAGGTCAAAAATAAGGACCTAAATATATTTAAAAATGTTGTTTCCAAAGAAAAGTGCATTCCAAGTTCAAATAGGCAACTCTCTAGATGTTTAATTTATAAACAAACAAAACCCCAGCAATTTTGTCTCTCTCACAGTAAAGTGCATACGCAGGATTAGGCATGCGAAACTTTTAGGTACTGCTCCTCGAGAGAGGGAAAAAAGAACTAGGTATGCACACTTCTCCCTCTAATAAGACGGAATTTATATACTGCATTTAGCCACTGAAAGTAATAATTGAAAAAGAGATGAAAAGCATAGTTCAAGTTTAAAATACACATACCTTCCACATTTCTTTGAAATTTGTAGCTGTTATAAGCAAAAGGTTATTTTTTAACTAAACTCTCAATTTCTTCAAAATAGAGCAAGGCAAATACAAGGAGCATCATTTTAAAGTGTAAAATACATTTTCCTTTCACTTAGGTGATTTATAAAGAGCTGTTTGAATTCCCAGTGATATTACAAAGCAGATAATCAAGAAGGGCAAGTTGACTGTTACTCCTCATGTTCAGACAGAACTCATTTTAATAGACAAAGGCTTATGTTTTACAAAAAAAGATTTCCAGCAAAGGATATCTCACCATTTTGCCTAATACCATGAACCTTAGCATATGAAATTACTTTAATTTTCCATGAATAAGGGTAGAAAGCTAGCTAGACACCCTGCCAAATAGGCTTTTTTGTTGCTGTTGTTGGGAATTCTGGTACTTTTAATTCATTTGCCAAGGATCCCTGAACTCAACAGATTTGTATCATAGTTGAGGAGAGAACCACAGGTACACGAGCCATTACAATGTGAGGGGGGATGGTAAGTGCCCTCCCTGTGTGTAATGGCAGTTCATGGGAAGGGTCACCTGTACCTAAGGAGGATATTACAGTAGGTAGCATATGGGTTGGGCTTAGACTTTGACAGATAAAAAATAAGTAAGAGCTCTGGCTGGTGTAGCTCAGTGGATTGAATGCCGGCCTGTGAACCAAAGGGTGGCTGGTTCAAGTCCCAGTAGGGACATGCCTGAGTTGTGGGCCAGGTCCCCTGTAGGGGCTGCATGAGAGGCAACCACACCTTGATGTTTCTCTCCCTCTCTTTCTCCTTCCCTTCTCTCTAAAAATAAATAAAATATTTTTTAAAAAATGAGGAAGAGACTTCCGGCCAAGATGGAGGCGTACACAGACATACTGTGCCTCCTCGCACAACCAAAATAAGGACAACAACAATTTAGAAACAAAATAGCAACCAGAACTGACAGAAAATTGAACTGTATGGGAGTCAGACAACCAAGGAGCTGAAATAGACGCATTCATCCAAAGCAGTAAATGGGGAGGAGTCAGGCAGCCAGGCGGAGAGGGGTCACGGCACAAAAGGCGATGGCACTGGGTGTAAAAGGCACCTTGGGAGCGCAGGCGGCAGATGGCAGACCCTGGGCACAGGGTAGCAATGGGCAGACCCAGCGAGGCAGTGATTGTGAAGTGAGGTACTACACACAAGGTGGCTGACTGGGGTCACACATTCATGTGCAGATAAACTAGGCGAAATTGGGGAGCGAGACAGACCACACAACCCAGCGTCCCAGGGCTGGGAAATAAAGCCTCAAAACACTGACTGAAAACACCTGTGGTGGTTCAGGCTCAGGGAGAGACTCCAAGCCTCACAGGAGAGTCCATTGGAGAGACCCACAGGGGCCTAGAACATGCACAAGCCCACCCACCCGGGAACCAGCACCAGAAGGGCCCAGTGTGGTTCGGGGAAACGGCAGAAGTGACTGAAATCCCACAAAGAGTGGAGCAAGCACCGTTGTTCCCTCTCGGACCCCTGCCTCCACATACAGTGTCACGACCCAGTGACTGGGTTGCCCCACCCTGGTGAACACCTAAGGCTCCGCCCCTCATACAAAATAGGTGCGACAAAAAAAAAAAGGTCCAAATAGAAGAACAGATCAAAGCTCCACAGCAAATACAACTAAGCAATGAACAGAAAGCCAACCTATCAGATGCACAGTTCAAAGCACTGGTGATCAGGATGCTCATAGAATTGGTTAAATTTGGTCACAAATTAGATGAAAAAATTAAGGCTATGCTAAGTGAAATGAAGGAAAATGCACAGGGAACCAATAGTGATGGAAAGAAAACTGGGACTCAAATCAATGGAGTGGACCAGAAGGAAGAAACAACCAACCATAAAGAAAAGAATGAAGAAACAAGAATTCAGAAAAATGAGGAGAGGCTTAGGAACCTCCAGGACATCTTTAAATGTTCTAACATCTGAATTATAGGGGTACCAGAAGGGGAAGAGGAAGATCAACAAGTGGAAAACTTATTTGAACAAATAATAAAGGAGAACTTCCCCAATCTAGCAAAGAAAATAGACTTCCAGGAGGTCCAGGAAGCTCAGAGAGTCCCAAAGAAGGTGGATCCAAGGAGGAACACACCAAGGCACTTCATAATTACATTAGCCAAGATGAAAATGAAGGAGAGAATTCTAGAAGCAGCAAGAGATAAGGGGACAGTTACCTACAAAGGAGTTCCCATCAGACTGTCAGCTGATTTCTCAAAAGAGACCTTGCAGGCAAGAAGGGGCTGGAAAGAAGTATTCCAAGTCATGAAAGGCAAGGACCTACATCCAAGATTGCTCTATCCAGCAAAGCTTTCATTTAGAATGGAAGAGCAGATAAAATGCATCTCAGATAAGGTCAAGTTAAAGGTCAAGTTAAATTCATCATCACCGAGCCCTTATTTTACGAAATGTTAAAGGGACTTATCTAGGAAAAAGAAGATAAAAAACATGCATACTAAAATGACAGCAAACTAACAATTACTAACAACCACACCTAAAACAAAAACAGAAACAAACTAAGTGAACTAGAACAGGAACAGAACCACAGAAATGGAGATCACGTGGAGGGTCAGCAACAGGGCAGTGGTAGGCAGGGGGGGGGAAGGTACAGAGAATAAGTAGCATAAATGGTAGGTAGAAAATAGGAGGAGGGCAAGAATAGTATGGGAAATGTAGAAACTAAAGAACTTATGATACATGGACATGAACTAAAGGGGGGGAACGTGGGTGGGAGGGGGTGTGCAGGGTGGAGGGGAATGAAGGAGGGGAAATGGAACAACTATAATAGCATAATCAATAAAATATATTTTTAAAAAATGAGGAAGAGATTAAAATCCCAGTAAAAGAAAAGCATAAACAAGAACAAGAGACTTGAGTAAATGAGGTACACAATTTGGCTAGAAGTTAAGAAACAAGAGTAGAAAAGTGAGTTGTATCCAAACTGCGGAGAGCCTTGAATGGTGCGCTGAGAAGGCTGGGCTGGCTTTGGTGAACAAGGTATCAGCTGTGTGCCTTGTATGGTGGGGAGCAAACCTCAGCACAGTGAGTGCTTATGAGCATCAGCAGTGCCTAGCAGCAGGGATAGTAAAGGCAACAAGAAGTAGAGGGAATCTGAGCAGCCACGTGCTGATATACCTGCTCTCCGAGCAGAATGCACAGGACTGTTCTCAAGAAATGGAACATGTGCACGAGTTCAGTTTTAAACTGTGATTTGGAGGCCCTTCTTGGGCAACCGGCCTAGCCTTCAAGGAAGAAGACAAATTTCGGTCACAGGAGTGGGGAAATCTGCCTGTTCCTGAATGGACTCGGTGCTAGACGGGCTGAGGAGAGCCATCTGCCCCCAGCAGAGGTGGCGTCAGCCGCCCCACACTTGCATGCAAGCGCGCAGGCCCCCCTTTGCTGCTCGGCTCCGCCAGGATTCCTTCAAGATGTGCAATGAGTCACATTCTACCACTCCCTGAATCAAGGCTGGAAAGCTTGAGAAAAACCATGTGGACGCGGAGGAAATAAAGCAGCTGATTCACATTAAAGAGGAAAAGGAACCCAAAGGAGGGAGGAAAGAAGTCAGGTGAACAGCAGACAGCAGGGATGGGAGCAAGAGAAAGGGAAAACGAAGTTGGAAAGACTTTAGACAAGGAGAAGAGGGAGGAATGGGTCGGAACCATTACCCCTGTGATCATGTAAATGTAACTCTTGTTGACAGTGAAACTTTATTTTCTAAAGAACTTTTGGTCCATGAAGGAGTGGAGGTGGTAACAAAGTTAATTACATCTCATAATTAGTATAATTAAGACAAGATAACAAAGCCTTTGGCAATGGACTACTCTAATGATGGAGGACCAGCATCTGAGAAATATAATAGTATATTAGCATAACCACATATGCAAAGTACACATAACCACTGCCGCGGTTAACCTGTCATTGAATGATTAAATATGAATTCATAATTAGAAAAACCCACACTGTAATTTATTGGCTTCTCTGACTGTTCTGGTTCATTAAAAGTTGATTACTAAACAGTGACCTCTAGTGGCCCATAATTTTCTAATGCTATGTTTCTCTTAAAGAGTCAGCTTAGATTCATTCCTAGAACCTATTTATGATAAACGAGGCTATTACTTTGAAGATGTTAATGTTCCTTTTCCCTATAAAGGCAGACATTTCTTTTACCTATTCTTCCCTCCTTAACATACATTTTGTGTGACAGGTGTGAGGTGCTAAAAACCGCCCCTACTCCTGCCCTGGTGTCATGTGCTCTCTAAAGAATCTTGACTGGGCGCCCAGCTACAAGGTCCTGAGCTAGATGCTTGGGGTTTTATTAACACCTGGAAACTGACTTCATTCATTCTGTGCTAACCAATCAGAAGGTAGATCGACATTATCATGAAAATCATGCCACTGTCTGTTCACTGCCTATACACACGAGACATGCTGAAAACACATTTTAATTTACAATTCAAAGATACTAGTAATTTCGGATTCACTGCATATCCATCTACTGAGGTTTATCTTACAAGGTAACTGCTTAGCAACTGTAAAAAAAACCCATCTAGCTCATTTCTTAAATTTTTCTTAAGGGATTTTTGTAACAATGATGCTTCTCAAAACAAATCTATTTCTATAGCATATAAATGAACTTTCCGAGCATCATCTCTCCCTTAAAATGAATACATATTTTTTAAAGTATATATATGCCCATAGTAGTGATTTAAGTTAAAATTAAACCCAATTTACCAATCTGTAAATATACTGCTTTTATTACTTGCTACCAGGTCTACTCATTATGAAAACAAGGTTCCAGAAAGGCTCACGACACAGGAAGGGGAGACTTTGGGAATGTTGTTCGAAGACTTTACTCATCCCTTCATCCCTCAGCATCCGTCAAGGTGTTGACCCCCGGTCTCTGAGGCGGTGGCAAAGCCGCAGCTTCCTTACCTGATGGCACTGAGGCTCCAATAAATTTAAGATGTAAACAAAAGAAACATGTATACCTCCTCAGTGCCATTTCTACAGAACACATGGTGTGGGGTGCTAGTTGTTTTCTGTGATGATTTAATACAGTAGCTGGATAATGAGTTATGCCTTCTGTGAGAACCGAATCACCATTTAATGCTATTATCAACAGTTCATGACCCACCAGCACGAAATGTCAACCTGATTAATCTGAATACTGCTGACCTCAAAAAAAAAAAAATACTCACTCCTCACTATTATTAACATGTACTGTTCTTTAGTATGAAAATATAAAAACCAAATCTTTAAATAAAAAATGGTATTTTTAGAGAATTTGGTACGCAAATTTTGCTGAGAGAGAACTGGTACGGTTCTGAAAAGATAAAGCTGAAGATAATACTTAAATACAAATATTTGTTATAACTAAAGGAAATATAATTTTCTAGGGGATATATGAGTTTATAAATTCAACATGTCATTTAAAACATTTGCTTTGAGTTTTTATGGTTGCCAGACAGGAGGAGGGTATGGGGGAACAGGTGAAGAGGTGAGGGGATTAAGAAGCACAAATAGATACGTACAGAACAGCCACGGGGAT
>PVKM010007475.1:0-41154 GCA_004027735.1 Carollia perspicillata | reverse complement strand
CCCTTCTTTGGCTTTGTCCTTGTGTCCTTCATACAGGTTCCTGAAAACCCTCCCCACTTCCCCCACCCCATTATCCCCCGCTCCTCCCCTCTGGTTACTGTCAGTTCTTAATTTCATTGTCTCTGGTGTGCTTTGCTTGCCTGTTTGTTTTAAGTTCCACTTACAGGTGAGATCATACCCCAAACTAACAGTTTTTAAAGAAAAACAGTGCAGTTATCAAAATCATGAAATTCACCTTGATCCAATACTGTTTTTTTTTTAAATCCAGAGTTTAGCACCCTTTTTCTGGAGACATGTTTTGGCTTTGCTGTCTGTAGGGTCTCCGTAGATGCTGCTCACCTGTGTCATAGTGCCAGAGCGGCTGCAGGTGACACATGAATGACAATGGCTGTGTTTCAAAAGCTTTAATCGTAAAAATTGGTGACCAGCTGGCCTTAGTTTGTCAACCTGTGAAATCTGCATACCTTCTTGAAAAACCTTGACAGTTTTCCCAGTGGTGTTTTTTCTTTGGTCCGGAGTCCAACCCCAGATCGCATGTCATAACTCCTTCACTTCCTTTAAATTGAAACAGTTTCTCTATCTGTTTTTAAACTTTGTGACTCGACAACTTATGTAGCATGTCGGCCAATTATTTTGACAATTATCTGTCATTTTGGCTTGTCCTGATGTTTCTTCATGGCTATATTTAGATTGTACATTTTAAGAATAACACAAAGGTTGACATTGTGACCTTCTCTAGATATTGTAGCAGGAGGCGCATTATGTCTATTTATCCCGTTACTGGTGATGGGAGCACGGACCGTTTTGTTAGTATGTTACCTGCTAGGTTTGTCTACTGTAAGACGACTCATTTTCCATCTGTAACTTAATGGTTACCATTTTCCCTTTGTAATTACTGTGCTTTGAAGCTGTGTACTCACACTTTCGCCCATTAATTTGGATGTCCGTTGTTGATTCTTTCCTTTGTAGCTGTTGATTCCACAGTTAACACTGTGAAGGTTGCCAAGTGGTGACATGTTAGTGTCATTATTCCTCTGCCACTTATCACTTGGAATTTTACTGTGAGGGTCTGTTTTTCCTTATTTCTTACTTGTTTGTATTGATATGAGATCATGGGTTCGTATTTTATCCTTTGGGCTAAGTTTTACTGCTGTCCCTCTTTGTTTTACGTCTAAAAGTTATCTCAGATTTGGCTGCTGAGGGGCACCTCCAGTTAGCTGCTGTGTCCCTTTGAATGTTCTCTCCATTTTTTAAGCACATTTTAAAGCAAATTCTTACGTTTGGCACCCCGAGCTGTTGTTGGCTCCTCTGTGCTTTGCCTGTCCCAGCCCTGGAATCAGGGCATTTTGCCCAGGGTTCCTCCCTCCTGTAGTTAAAGACCAGTATTTGGAAACCGCGACCAGAGGAGCTAAGCCCATTATTGTTATTGGGATACCACTGACTCCAGGCCCTCTCAGGGAACAGAGCTGGAAAACACAGGAAAGCACAAGTAGCACCTCTTTTTTACCACAAAATCTTTTATTACAAAATCATAAGCACGTAATTCTGTAGCATAACAATATGACACTCAGGCAAGCACACCGTATGACAGTTTAGGTGAAATGTTCGAATTAAAACTGTAAATTACTCACCCATATTATTACCTTACCCACCACCCTGAAGCAGGCCTCACTTCTGCTGGACCCTGTGTGTGCACAGAAGTATGCACACACACAGACATACATGTGCACATTTGTGTCTATTAATATCCATACATTTGTACCAGTACTTCTGATTTCGACTCATCATTACGGGAATCAGTCTTTCCTTCTTTCTTATGTGTAGCTTATTTTTTTTTCCACTGAGGAACCCGGCTCCCATTATCTGTGAGCTGCTCACTTACCTGTTCAGTCCGAGACTAAAATAAAGTTGCTTTGAAATTGCTAACTGTACGCCTGTAAAAACAAACCTACTCTTGGTATGCATTTTATTTTTGGTGTATATATATTATATTCCATAGTTTTTTAAGTTACCCCCTTCCCTGTGATTCTGCTGTTCATTTATAATAAAATTAATTTATTTGTTAGTGTTTCTATACCATCCTCCCATATTTATTTATTTGAATCGTTCCTTGTATGGTGCTGGAAAAATCACTGTAGTTCTAAAGTCAAAAATACCTGAAAAGTCATAGCGAGAGAAATGGCACCTCCCATTGCTTCTGCCTGAATCCCATTTAATCATTTCTTCCCATTCTGCTCCCACTTTTCCTTCGGCTATAATTTCTCCCATTTGTACTTAGTGTATTCTTTCCCATGGTTCATTTTATATAAATGAGCAGATACATGCATATTTTTATATACTGTCATATATTGAGGAGCCAAAATTACGTATGTATGAAGGTTTTCTTTATCGGAGCCTTGTTTGCAATTGCATAATATTGGAAACAACCCCATGTCCACCCCGAGGAGAGGGGTGGAATTAACCATTGTATGTTGTATGTCCACACAGTGGAATGCTAGGTAGAGGTAACAAAAATGAAGAAGATCCCTATAAACTGATTTGGCGACAATTTTAGGATGTATTGTGAAGCGAAAACATAAAAGTGCATAAGGAATAATTTTAAGAGAAAGGCTCAGATGGAAGCCCCTATAGCATACGCCTCCACACAATTCCTTCCTTACGCTTTTTGTCCAAAATTCTGTCAGAGGAGGATTACTTAGCTTGTGGTTTTTGTACAACAAACAAAACACCACAAGTGAGAGGGAAAACACAGTAACACAGTTACCAGTCGTGACAGTCGGGAGAGATGAAGGTCTGAGAATCCCGTGGTGGAAGGTGGGAGGGGCGGTCCCTGCAGACGCCGGGCACCGGTGAGGAGGAGCAGCACGCTGGACCTAAATGTAATTTGCAGTTTCTCTTTCCAGAGTCCACTAAGCCGTGGGCTCGTCAACACTTTGCATGTAACCTACCGGCGAAGAAAATGAGAGTTTAATGACCGAAGAACAATGCGGAAGCCTTGACCTAAAACTGAAAATGAAATGTTTCACCTACAGTTCATATTAATCAGGCAGTGAAAGCACTGTCCTGGAGGGTCGTAAGTCAGACATAAGCATAACAAATAGGAATTAAATCTCTAGCCAGAAGAATCCCCTGAAACGAAAAATTTAAGTCATTACATACCCTGCACATGACCTCAAAAGTGTTGTGCGTTTGGGTAGAGCGGAGGAGAGAGAGGTGAAAGAAGAGGTGATCCCGTACGGGCTCCTGGGGTGCTTGGTCCAAGTGTAGTCACAGTTGGAGTGAAACCCATTCTAATGAACTAGTAGCGTGTTCTGTGTGCGCACGTGTACACGGAAAAGCAGGCAGACATCTTGGAGTGTGGGAGGATCTACAGCGTGATCTTTTCTCGCTCTCTTCCTTTGCTCTTGACCTTTCTTTGATAGAGACACCAGTGAACTTCTTCCATGTTCCCTAGTCTCTCAAATCTTTTTGGCATCAGGCATTTGCACATGCATTTACCTAGACCCCCCTGACACACACACACACCCACTCTTTATTTTGTCTTATTCTGCTCAGTCTTCAGGTCTCACTTACATGTAACTTTTCAAGTAATTCTTTCCTGGCCCCGCAGAATTGGTGAAGTTTCTCCGTTTTGTATTTATTTTGTCAATGCATCTAGCATATCAAACCATATTTGCTTCCATAAGAGTCCCCTTGCTCTTTCTCTGCATCTCTGAATGCAAAAGCTGTATCTGTTGCATACATCATTACATCCACCTAGAGTGTACTCACCGCTCACAGCATGTTTACAGAGGGAATGAACTCACCAATGGTCCAGCCATCTGGGATGCTAGGAACTGTGAAACCTGGATGCTCCTTCCCCTGAGTAATTTAGAAACTATGGGTATAATTGGAAATGTATTGAAAAACAGTTAATAAAAGGAAACAGGGTTATTAAAGCATGATTACTGTCATTTAAGATATATTACATATTCTACTTTGTCTCATGGTAGACAGCTTGATAAAAAGCCTAATCACCTAAGATTAATGGAAATTATTTTCTTAGCTCGTGTCATAATAGAGATTATCAGCCTAGTGCAATCTTCTTTTGTACAGCTCCGAGTAGGATATGATTAATAAAATAATTTGAAATGTGTTGCTATTTGACATGCCTGCAGTGGTTATAATTTAGTTAGCAGAGGTAACAACACACTGCATTATGTTAAAACGGTACCAGCATTTTTGCTACCGCAGGACTTGTCGGAGCCCGTCGTATACTCCTCGCTGCGAATCCTGCAGAGGATGCAGTATGCAGCGTTTCCTCACTGACCATGGGGAGCTTTTTCTTTCTGCCCATAGCTGAGGGTCTTCTACAGCCATGGAGTGTTATTACCATGTATCTGTCTGCCTACCTATCTCTCCATCTATCTGTCTCCCGTCTACCCACCCACCTACCTACCTATAGAGGGCATGATTACTGAGTTCTTACCTCCCCCCACTTTCTTGCCCTTCCATAATTCCTGCCTGCAGTGAAACTTTTCTTTTCCCCTCCTTTCTCCTAGCTAAAAGAAAGATTTTAGATACACTGTTCTTTGTCACCACAGCAGTAACCACGCCCTCCCCAGATGATAGCAAATCATATTGGGGGCCAGCATGTTGGTAGCGGGTGTGGGAATATCCCCCTACACTTTCCCAGGGAGGGGGAAAACCATTTGTAACTGTTGAGAACATAATGGAGTGTTTGAACGTGCATACCTCAACTACGTAAACTCTAAAATTCTTCCACTCTGTTTCCGTAATAGTGTAAAATGGCACATGTGAAAACGGTCAAGTCAAAAATTAAGACAGAAATACAGCATTAGTCAGAGACAGACACTCATAAAACAAAATAGACAAGAAGAGCGAATTTATAATGACAGCATTGGGGGCTGCAGAGACCTTGAAGTTTGCTCGTCTTTCCCTTGTGGTCTCTTGAGCTTGTTTGACCAACTGAACCAAACCAGTTAGTCATGCTGTCGCACGGTGCGGGACACAGCGAAAAGGTCGCCAGTACGTAAGTCATTCACAACGCCCTTTGCTCCTTCCTTTCCCTCTCCCTTACTTGTTCCTTCCCCGTCTCCACGTCTATATAATTTCCTCTACTTTTCATTTACTAGCAAGCAAATTTTCTGTGCAGTGTGTCCGTGCATGCAGGTATAATTCTACTTTTGTTTTTGATTGTAAATAGTGGTTTAATAATGTGGTTGAGCTCAGGGGGAAACAAGACAAATGATGTCCATTGTGTGACATATTTCCAAATGTCTGGCAAAGGAAAGAGATCTTATTATTACTCTTTAGATTAAAAACATCACTGTGGTTAATTTGGTAATTCCTCTCAATTTTTCATTTTGAAACATTTCAAGCTTATAGAAAAGTCGAAGGAACCATAAGCCACTGAGTGATATTTTGCAGCATTCGTGCACACTCTCTTCTCTCTCTCCCTGTCATACACACACTCACACACACGCACACGCACACAGATGGCTTTAAAGTAAATATTTTAAAGAAATTTTCAGATACCTTTAGTTTATTTCTGAATAGGCCTCCCATTGTATAACCACGATATTTTATCCCTCTCCAAAATTTTGATGTAAACTTAAATATTTAATAGAAATGTATTTAATAGAAATTAAGATGTAATAGAGATGTAAGACAATACATCATCTAGTCAAATATATTCCATAACCTATATGAACAATATATATATTTTTATATTAGGTACTCGCTACGGACGGAATATTCATGTCCCCCCTCACATGCATATGTGGGGCCCCAGTGTGATGCTGTTTGAGGGGGGCCTGAGGGAGGCGATTACAATTAGGGGAGTTTGCAAGAGCAGAGCCCCCACGATGGGATTCTGGCCTTTGTAAGAAGAGAGACACGGGCCATGTGAGGAAACAGTGCGAAGGCAGCCTTCTGTAAGTCAGGAAGGGAGCTCTCACTGCAACTGGACTAATCCGGTAACCTGACCTTGGACATCCAGTCTCCAGATCTGTAAGAAAATACATTTCTGTTGTTTGAGCCGGGTGGTATTGTTTGAGTCTGTGGTATTTTTTTTCCATCCTCACTCAAGCACATTATTTCATTGCTTTTAGAGGAAGCGTGTATATATATAGAGAGAGAGATACATGAGAGGAACATCAATTGGTTGTCCTCTCATATGCACGCCAACTGGGGATGGAACCGCAACCTGGGTATGTGATCTGACCTGGAATCAAACCTGTGACCTTTTGGTCTATGGGATGATGCCCCAACCAACTGAGCCACACCAGCCATGTGATCTGTGGTATTTTTTTTATAGCAGTTTGAGCTAAGGCAACATCATAAAATATGTAATAAATTATAATATACATAATATATTTAAGATAATGTACTTAATTCTACTTTAAACATACTTCATCTAATAATGTAAGGATCTGAAGCTCAGAAACAGCAATGTTGGTAATTAGCTGATGGTAATGACAAGCCCTGTCTCTCAGGTTGTCTGTCTCCCTAGAGGATGAGTTCCTCAAGGTCAAGACTGGGGTGTCATTCATCACCTGCTCTTTATCTGCACATTTTCCACATCTAGATGATGCTGAGAGGGGTGCAGAAAACGTGGAAAATTGAGCTACACTTTTAATTAATTTTATTTATATTAATAGATAAAATGGTATTTCTTTAAATAGCCAGGTTTTGGAGCCTTTGAAATAGAATTCAAGTATATAAACACTTCAAGGATACTGCTTTTACAGTCAGGGAAAAAAAACGAGCCAGAAATATTTATGAGGAGGAGTTGGGCAGATGTTCTTGTTCCCTCAGATTTTCTTCTTGCCTTTCTTTATCAGAGAAGGCTGGGGTCCATAGTAGTGTAAATCCAACGCCTCAGCAGCTTCTGCCTTTTGGCTTGGTCCAGTAGTGCCGTCCGTTTGTCTTGCTGGCTGTGTCCCTCCATAGATCTGTCCTGTAGAGTGTTGTCTCTTTTGGTGCGTTTTCTGTTTGCAAATAGCTCCTCCAGGAATAGGTATTATGGTAGCTGTGGGGTATGACATAGACAATTCTAGATTTTCTCTCTCTTTTTTGTTTTCATTTTCCTCGGAATAGACTCTAATGAGCCAACCTCTGTCTCTTGTGCTTTGGCTTAGTAAGGGTCTCATTAGATCTTCAGCTGCCGTGCTTGGCCTGTATATTCAATAATCACATCGTCGGTGGCGTAGGAGCAGAGCATTAAACCCACCCATGTGTTTTCCGCGTTGCAGAGTTCTCAGTCTTTTCACGTTACATTTGGAAACCAGCTCCTTGCCATGTTATTTCCCACTCTTACAAGCATTCCGGGTATTATTCCTTTCCCCTTTCCTTCATTTTGCTTCTATACATTGAGGCCAAGTGAGCAATGAGCTTTGTATCCTGAATTTCTGAGAAGCTAACGCACCTTTCTGAGCAAGGCCTTTTCTGATTAAATAGTATCTGTAGTCTTCCTCATTTGAACCTCCAGAAATACGACTGTGTGATGATCTGTAGTGCAGAACAACGCCACGTGCTAACCATGGCTAGTCATTTCTAGGGAGAATGTTCAAATGGAAAATTAAAAAGAGCTTGGGTGCTCTGCCACGGCATATGGCAATGCTAAGATAAAGAAAAAAAAATGTAATTTGTAGTAACAGATGGATTTGAACCACACTTGAATCCGTTGAATACTTTTTAATATTTAATTTACAATGAATCTTTAATATAACAGTTAACTAAGTGTTCTGTCATATTCTTTTTAAATATATGAAGGCTTTTCGATGTAATTGTGTCTAGAAGATTTCATAAGAATATTGAGCATTTAGAATTAAAACCGCCATTGAAGGGGAAAAAAAAAACAGTAATTTCCCAGGATTTTTATGGTTCACTTTTATTTGTGCTGTTTAGAACGTTGTATATATTTTTTAACAGTCTGTCAGACTCTTCTTTATTTTGCTAGCTCGAAAAAAAATGGGACTAAATAATGAAAGTAACTTTTAGCCATGAAAATGAATCACACATGAAAACCACGCCGAGGCCGTTGAATCTGTTCTGTGTGTTGGCACGGAGCCAAGAGTTACAATAGTTTCCTGACGATGTAAGAAATTACGGCTATAGCACCATGAGGGCTGTTATCCTTCGTGGAGAGAGGCCGAGTAGATGCAGTCCCTGAGTGCCTGGGAAACAGCCTTGTGACTGAGTCAGACCTGCAGAAACCCAGGGGGCATTTCTGATGAGTTCATTGTCATGTACCTGTTGAAACATTTAATTCACAATATATTTTTAATTTTTTAAAACAGCACATTAGATGGTAGAGACGGAGAGCGTAGCAGTCGAGCCGTGTTCTGGCTTACATCGCGTGCGGCTTTGGCATTGGATGGCTGCATCTCAGTCGTGATCATAACACCTGGGCGCCGTTAATGTAGAAGAGGGACGTGGAAGATTGCGTTCTTACTTCCAGGCCAATGCTTTTCAAACCATCCCTTCCCCTGAATTTGATGATGTTTTCTATTTTGGCATGTGTTAGGCTGATATTATCATTTTTAAAAAATACAGGAAATTTAAAGACAGGGAAAGCTCATCAAGGATGACGGCTGGAAGTCAAGCCTTTGTCTAGTAAACACCTGGTCTGAAAAGGATTCGCATGGTTGGAAGTCTCTCTTTCTGGTTTGGTGAGAAGAACTGGAATTAAGTTACAGTTCGTCATGTGTTAATAGCTGTCCTCACTTCAGAGGACTCATTTTAGAGAGACACCTGGGGGCGGGTCATGATTCGTGAATCTGTTTCTCTGACACGTCACGTGCACCCTATTTTCATTCTGGTCCCAGAGGTTTTTGGTTCGTTTGCACTTTTACTTCCCTCAGAGTGTATCATGACAAGTGTTTTTGGCAAAGTCTCCCGTTAGGGAGTAGATGCCTAGAGTTAATGACAGTTGTATCACTCTTTTCCATAGCTAGGGCCTGCGGGCTTACGGCCTTTTTGAACTGAATAAACAAGGGTGACCAGTGGACAGTTGTCCGGTTGGGTGGGTTATGGGGGAGTCATCACTGCATGTCCTCTAGTCTTCGGATCCTTGCTCTTAGCCTCTCGTCTGAGTCTACTCTTCCCCGACCCTTTGACGATGATAAAGTGTATCACTTGATTTGACTCATCGCTAGTTTTTGGCTCTTTGGTACGGATTAATCTATACATTGTTAGGAGTCAATCTACTTTTACAGAAGCAGAGTGGCTTCTCTGCCATAGCCATCGTTGGATGTTTGCAGCTGAAACTTCTGAATAGAGAGGAATAAGCACCCAGTTTCATAATGGGTCAGTATCGTACTTCACCCATGGCACTCATTCTACCTTTGACTGAGTTGTCTCTTTGTTCTTCTCCCCAGGGAGCGCCGAGTGCCAGTGGTCCGCTCTAGTTCACGTACCAGGGAAACTGCACCCGCGTCCCCTTTGCCTGGTCCACTTCCATTCTTGTGTGTCCGCTAACTTAGGTGTCCTTTCTGAAAGGATGTATCCTCTCCTCTTGTATTTCCTCAGTGGCTTCTTAGTTAAAAGAAATAACTTCACTAGTGCTGAGCCTATCCTGATGCCATAGGACCTCCAGTAGCGATGTCGCATCTCAAAATAGTTTTGCTTTGTAAACAAATGAGTACAAAGTGAGCTGAATTGTGCGTTATTTGTGCCCCACTGTTCAGGGACATTACCACACCATATGGTGCTGCACTGAAGTGATTTCACACGTAATGGGAAATGTTACCTACTTCACAGTAAAACAGGCATTTCTTTAAAAAAAGTCCATGTGGCAAAAAAGCATGGGCGTGTTTACCCTTCTCTTCTTCTGTCAGGAATGTTCTTTTAACCCAGCTTTTATTTTCTAGTTAATAAGCATTGCATAATACGAAGCCATATGAAGCCGCATGCTCGTTCTGCGTGCCCTGGAATATATGTGTTAGCTGGCGAAGGTTCGAGTACTGTCTCCAGTGCAATAAAGCCGACAGTCCACACAGCCGAAGGCCCCATAATAAGAACAATGGTGTTGTTATTTTGAATTTCTCCTGTCTTGAGAACATACCAGCAATACGTTGAGGATTGCTTAACCCAGAAGAGGGATAGAGAGTTAAGAGAAAGGACCAGTGTCAACTCTCCGTAGTTGTTCACTGTTTGAAAGTCTAATCCCAGAGTTAGCGCAAAACTCATGAGTCTAAACTCATTCTTCCCTTCCCCTTTTTGATATAATTATAGAAAAATAATAATGTTGATGAATATCTCAGTACAGACACTTTCTTATTTTACTTGGGGACCAGGTTTCTGGAGATCAAAATGATTTCTTTCTTTGGTGGGCTTTATTTTCCAAAATGCGTTGGGAATTATTTATCTTCAGGGAAGGAATAAGCAAGTGAGTGATATGGATTTAAAAAGCTGTTTTTTATACAACAGATTAGCTTCAGGAAATGCTATGGACTTTGCAGAGAAATCACATTTTTTTTTCTTTTTTTGGTGACGTGCAAGTAGTTTTATGTATATCTTAAGTGTATATTGATGATACTGCTTTTCCGTTGGAGAAATTACCACTACTCCTTTCCTGTGCATTTACCATAAACTGTTCCTTTGCTGTTTAGTACAAGAAGTAATTCACTTAAATGGTGACAGAATGTATGTGTTTTAAATAGAATTTGTCTTGTGTTCCCAGCCAGGTGTCCACAGATCATGATGTAATATTAGGAGTTTAAAAGTTGTACCAGTCAAAAGAAGTGGGAGGAAAGAGATACTAGTGAGAATGATTTTAAAGAGTATTCACCTACTTCTGGTTTGGATGAAACGCTTCCATGAAAACAGTCTCCTGAGAGGTTACAAGAAGTGACGCACGGCGTCGAGAATGCACAAAGCTTCTGTGTGTAAAGAATAGACGGTGAGCGCAGGGCTAGGTTGGACCCATAAAGGGAACAAAATGGGAGGAGGTTAGCAAGAATTGGCGATCTCCTCACTCCCTCCGCACTCTCTCCCACCCACATCACATGCGGATGGGCATCAGTAAGCGCCCAAATGCTTATTTGTTGCTGTCTCAAAAGGACATCTACACTCTCATTTCGGTTGTCCCTAACTTTCCTCTAGGTGCTAACAGAGACTGGAAATGTGACCAGGGACATCACTGATTCAGGCCCTCTGTGAGGGAAGCAGAATTGGTGGTAATTTTGGATCATAGAATTTTTTAAGAGATTTTTTTAAATTTTATTTATTTACTTTTAGAGGGGAGAAGAGGGAGAAAGAGAGGGAGAGAAACATCAGTGTGTGAGAGAGTTGGTAGAGATTTGGTTGCCTCTCACACTCCCTCAAGTGAGGGCCTGGCCCCTAACCCAGGCATGTGCCCTGACTGGGAATTGACCTGGCGACCTCTCGGTAGGCTGGCCAGCACTCATGCCACTGAGCCACGCCAGCCAGGGCATGGGCTGTGAATTTTAGAAGACGCATCTCTTGGCTGTGTAATACATTGACCATTAAATGCTCACAGCTTTGCCTGAGATTCTTTGAGGATCTGCTTCCATATGAAAGTAAGACTAGTTTTAATTAGCTTAGCAGATCACATTTTAATATATAAATGAAACTTTTAAGGAGAATGAAAGCATTTGTCTTACTCTAAGGAGCTAGTGTTCTTTTTAAAAACTTTTCAATATCACTTATTTTTGTAGTTATTTTTTTATCGTGTGTAGTATAAAGATGAAAGTCATCCTAGGATTGCATCCAAATTATTACAGACTCTGGTGAGCAGGTGATGGTTTTTTGGGGGGGAAATATGTAAACTACTAGAGGGCAGTATTAACAAAAAACTTATGTGTGAGTTCATGCCATCTCTCCCACATGGAAAGGGGAAGGAAAAGAACTTTGTAAGTTCACTTTCTGTGTGGGATTGTCCACAGAGTAAAAAGGGGATGTTTCCAGTACTTTCTCAAGGGGAACAAAATAATTCACCTGCATTACTGAAGTGCGGCTTCCTAATGATCTGCACCTAGATCATTGCCACACCGCTTCATGCTGGGGTGGGGGGGCAGGAAGGAAAACGAAAGCCGCCATGACCAATGTCACCTACGGAAATTAGAGGTGGCTAAGAAAGCCCCTCCCATGGCTGAGGTCTTATCCAATAAAAAAAGACAACATGTACACAAAAAATAACAGGAGTTACAGTTCAGACCATGCGCAGTGATGGCAAACCAATCTTGGTGTAATAGCAATAGCAGCAAATAAGATTAATGGTGGTGGCTTTACAATCTATATTTAATTTTAGCAGTGGGAATTCCATTTGTTAGAAATCACCAACATTTGAGAGAAACCTCTAGAATAAATAAAGGTCATTGAGAATTTTCTTCTCTAACCCAAACTATCGATTCGACTGAATTTCATGGACTCTGCAGTTCCTTAAGCTGTAGAGGAATTGCCGGGCAATTGCATTTGTCCCATTAGTTCAATTGCATTTTTCTAAAGAGGAATTATATATTTTCAACCCCTTTAGAGTAGGAGCCTAGGGTGGTATTTGGAACCCTAAATGCCGATTATTTGTAGATTCTCTTTCAATATGAAAATTCTAGATAAAAATCACCTCTCTCTATTCCCCACCTCCTAAATCCCAGCCGAAATGCGCGGCATTCTTAGAAGCTGATTTTTGCCAACTGCAGTCTGTTTTACGTGGAAGAAGTGCGTATATTCTGTTATTTTTTAATCACAAAAAATCTTACCGCTTTCTTAAGTAAAATTGAGGTCATACAAATGAGTTAGAATGTGCCTTTAGTATTGCTGAAGCATAAGCAGCGCATGTTGAGTATGACATTTTGCGGGGACCCCCTTAGCTTTGGTGGGATTAGTGGCACCAGGCACTTGCCCTTTGCATGAGTAAGCACGTCGACACAAGTGAAAGGAGGGAAGGCAGGCACATTTGAATTTTAAGCCTCACCCAAAACACCTTTGCTTAAAAGGCTTCGGTTATCATAGCTTCTAACAATAGGCCACAGAGAGAATTTCTACAGAATGGAATATTTGGAGAAAAAAATTATGCTGGCTTATGAGATGTCCTTTGTGTGATGGAATGAACATGGGGGAGAGTGTCGTCCGAGTGAGTAAAACCGGTGGAATAGTGGGTGGTTGGCTTGATTGGGAAGAGCACTGGGTTAAAAAGCTCAGGTTGTGTGAGCGTAAGCTTGGCTGTTTGGAGGGGAAGGAGGGAAAGATCTTATAGATGCTTTCATGCAAGTGAATGCCAGTGAGAAAAACGAGAGCTGATGAAAATACATGGGAAGACATATCCTACATACCTGTTCATTCCTCGGGAGTCACTCGCCAACTCCAGAATTTTCAGCGGCTTGCATACCAGGTAGTGGAATCCCTTCGAAGCCTTCTGGGCTGTGGTCCTAACCTGCCTCTGCCATTCCAATTGCTCTGCGCTGCGGTACGTGTGCGGTCTAGCCAGCCCCCTCTTCCTACGCACCTCCGTTCACAGTGTGTTCCATCAAACAGGAGCCCTTGCTCCCCCCACCCTCAGCTCCCAGACTGTCCATCTTTTATGGGCAGCAAAAACCATAGCTGTCTCATAAAAATGTCCTTGACCACCCAATGTCATAATGCTTGTTCTTTTCTGCTCGCCTTTGGTAAACTTGAGTAGCCAGCCATCGAGTCCTTACCTCTGCTTACGTGCAATATTTATTTTTACATGAGTGTCATCTTCTCCAGTTGGATACAAGGCTTTTCTGCAAACGCACCATGTGGTACATTATGTGATCTGTTTCTCTGATTGTACGCTGCATGGTGTCTTGTTGCCCAGCACAATCTTTGTGTTTGGCGATGTCGATCGCTGGAGACCTTCATCACAGGATTGCTTCTGGATGTCCGACGTGATCTGGAGCACATCAGCCCTCTCACCGTTGTACCAATGACACACTTTCTGGTAGAACCCTGTCCAGGCTCAGGTGTGCAGTGTCTGTTGTTCTGTGCTGTGGAGCACAGGTGTCCTGTCTGCATTTGAAATCTTCCAAGAGCTGCAGCACTCAGCTCGGGCTGCACACAGCCCCCTGCCGAGCACAGCAGGGGCACCAGGGCCGAGAGAGCACGGTGTGTCTCTGCGTGTCCCGGGTGCAGGGCTATTAAAGCAGACTGTTTCTGTAAGCACTGCTCCCCCAGTCACCTTCCCGTCTGCTGCCCCCGGTGTCCCGCTGTGCAGCCTGGGACTGGATTAGTAATTCTCTGTAGGGCTGCAGGGACAGCTGGAGTTCCTTTGATGCATCTGCCCTTGTTCCTCTGGTTTATCTGTGTTTACACAGAAAGGTGGTGACATATATCAGAGGAGTCTCCAGGTGAGCCCGAGGAAGTCGTTTGTAATGTGTGGACACTGCTGGATCACTGGGACACTGTGGGGCACTTTTCCGAAGGGTTTAGCAGGAGGGTTGTGGCTGCACTATTGTTTTTATGTGCTCTTCTTTTGAGTCTCTCCATTTGCTTTGTGCTTATGGTTAGTTTTCCTCTTGAGCAAAGTTGTCCGTTTCTAGGACATACACTTTATTTCTGCTTTCCTTTTTATGAGGCTCATCCTTTATCTTCTCACCATATTGCAAACATTCCAGTGTCACCCGGGGCTTTGGCTGCCATTGCGTTGTCCTCTCCAGAACTCCTTGCTGTCCCATCACTCACCTGCTGTCCCTCTCTACCCCCAAACCTTTAGTGTTTTTGAAAACTACACTGTGAGGAGAAGCATGCCGGCTTCCTAACTCCTGTTTCCCTATCTCCTTGCCTGTAGAAAGAACTAGATGAGTGGCATTTCCTGCCAAAACAGGGAATTTTACACTGCGCCTCGTTCGTTGCTCGGTCTCAACCCCCCAGTTCTCTCGTCGTGCTTCCCTGGAGCATCCGGCCTCCCTCGTGGAGCCCAGGCGGAGCAAAGGATTCCGGACAATTTGCCCAATTCTGAAGAGGAAGGCAAGCTTCCCCCCATCTGTCAGATTGAAAAGGATGTGTGATGTTCCATTTGCACCAGAGGCTGCCCTCCTCTGGAATCAATAGCCCGGTCCTGGGGGTGCCATTTGCCCCAGGTTCTCATGCCTGCCAATCCCTGTGACCCAGACTGCTGCCTGGCCTTTTAGTTGGAGATAGACTCTTGCCCATGCCCTTGAACTACAAGCCTAAGCTGGTGTTGAGAGGTTTACACTCTCCAGTTTGTCCCATGTCCGAGTCCATGCCCTACCCTGTGAGTTTGTGCATTCATATTTCTTCTGTTAAAAGTAGGAAGCGCCCTCTCTCAAGCAGTGCATGGCCTCTGTGGTTTGGGCTGTGCCTGCCTCATTTTTACCTAGCGTCTCACCTTTCTTGGAAAGTCCTGTGACCACCCAGGGTAGAACCACTGGTGGTTCTATCCCCAGTCCCTTAGACTTTGAACTCATTCTGCTACACAGGCTAGTGGGAGCTATAGAGAGAGCTGGAAAATCTCTCTGTAGCTCCTATGAGTGTTTCTGTTATACACCTGGATCATAACGGTGCCGTGGGATGGTAGGGTGCTGTGGAAGGAAGGGTGCAGAATGGTACATTGTAGCTTAGGACTGCCATGGAGGGCGGGGGAACTTTTACGGTGGGCCCAGTCAGATTGCCTTCCCACTGTGCTCCACTTGGACTCAAACAGGTGAAGGGCAAAGTCCCAGGTTGTGGCAGGTGGCAGGTGGGCAGGTGCTCCAGCAGGTGCCCTTGATTATTGGGAAAGCCCTAGAAAGGATAGGAGGACATTCTCTAGTCGTATTTTTAAAGCTACCTCCATGTTAAGAATAACTTTTATTTCTTCTATCACTGGTCAGGGAAATGGGAATAATAACATTAGTTTTGTCTCTTGAGCTGAGGGAGGAATAAAAGTCATCTAACTCGGCCCACTCATTTTACAGGAGATAACTAAAGCCCAGGGTGATCTGCATGCACTGCCAAGGTCACACGGCTGCTCCGTGAGGGCGCCTGACTCCCTCTTTGGTGTTTTTCCCGTTTGCTCTGACGCCATCCAGATCGCTTCATTGCATCTCAGGTTATTCCCCACCAACCCCATGAGTCAGGCCCCCTTCCTCTTTTCCCTCTTCATAGAAATGGAAGGAGAAGATCCTAACATCGCCTTCACCCTTCCTCTTCATACTCTGTCGGTCACTGAGCCAGGTGGATTCTGCCATCCCAGATTGGTGGTTATCTGTTCTGTTCTTTTTATTATCTTTGTATTCCTGGTACTTGGCACTAAGTCTGCATGACCCTTCCCCAGAATAATTGCTGTAGTGTTCCCCGGGGGTCTGCCTGACTGTCTGAGGTATCCTGCCCTATAATCCTACAGCCAGAGCCACGTACCAAACATATGGCCACATTCCTAACCATCCTCTGCATCTCCCGTCATCTAAGTCCGCTGGACTCTTCCTTGCCTTAGATCTCTATCTGATCCCAAGTGAGGAAAACCAGTGACTTAATGAGGACAAAGAAGAAACTACAGCTCACATTTATACATAGGCTCCTGTGAGGTGACACAAAGGGAATATTGAGCCGTCATAAAGTTTAGCTCTCCGTGCCCTGGCTGATGGGGCTCAGTGGATTGAGCTCTGGCCTGCAAACCGAAGGGTTGCAGGTTCGATTCCCAGTCAGGGCACATGCCTGGGTTGTGGGCCAGGTCCCCAGTAGGGGGCGCGTGAGAAGCAACCACACATTGATGGTTCTCTCCCTCTCTTTCTCCCTCCCTTCCCATTTCTCTAAAAATATTTTTTAAAAGTTTAGTTCTTCATTGTTACACTTTAACATGTAAGATTGTCCTTTTAATATTTATTTACATAAAACATATACATGTACACATATAACATAAATGTGCATTAATATATTTAAATATAATATGGGGCACAGAACATTATGTTTGAAAGAATGATGCTTTCTAAAGTGTTATTCTTTAGGGGAACGTTGAAAGTTTTTCATGAGCAATATCACTTAAAGATTACTAGGTGATAATTTTCATTAATACTGATTATACATTATTAGTATACTTTTATTATGTCGTTTTATTACAACTTTATAACAATGGTATTATATGCCTTAACAACATTGTAACATATCATGCTTTTTAAATTATGAAATCAGAGAGTTGAAAATAGGCTTATTTGAACTTGATCTTTTCAAGTAGAGGAAACAAACAGTTTTGCTGTAAAGCTCCAAATTAGATGCTAATAAGGAGATTCTCTTTCATGTACTCTTAGGAATGACGTGCACTGACAATTATAGCGACGTGTCAGTTCATCTGTGCACATCGCACTCAAACCGACGGTGTGTGTGTATCCTCGCAGTTCTTCTGTTCAGCCAAGAGCGGTTTCTGTGTCTCCTTTGAGGACGAATAAAGAAGCCCTGGGGCACCTGGTCTAAGATCACATGTGCCAGGGTCCTGTCTGTCAGTCTCTTGCTCCGGGTGTTTGTTACTTTCTAATCAACTGAAAACTGCTCGCTGGACAATGAGAAGGAGAAAGATACTGGGTTCCACTCTGTGGGTAGATATAGGGGTGTGTGTGTATGTGTGTGGGTGAGGAAAATTCGGCCAGGAAGCATATTGATCTAGTTACATACACAAGGCAGTCAAATTAGTGTGATGATCAGCATAAAAATCAGCTTCCGAAATGTTCCAGATGAGTGGAGGAGAAAACTCCCAGGATTTGGAGTGAGATCTATGTGGGTTTACTGAGGTGATCATGAAGGGTTTTTATGGAGCAAACGACACTTAAATTCTGCCTTTACAGTCCAGATAATTTATCTTGTTCTTTTTACCTCTGCCTACTCCAGGGCCCTGACTGCTAGGTGATTTATAAGTGTAGACTCTCACGTTGGAGAGGACGCCGGACCTGTGAACAGGTCCCTCCCAGCAATCGCCTCGCGCCAGCCCCTCAGGGATCCCCCTCGGGGACACCTTGACATAATTGCCAGCTCTGTTCCCCAGATTTGCCAGGGTTCCGGCAGGACTCAGTGAAGGGCCATTATTGTGTTTTTTAACTGTTATTATTTAGAGTGAATAATTTAAGTCTGATTCAAGAGAAGGTGATCTATATTCTTTTAAGTTTCATTAAGTAGTCATTAGAATGCTTAATCTCATGCATCTTTTTTTCCAGTCTGAAACACTGCCATTAGTTTAGGTAGTACCGTATTTTACTGTGTATAACATGCACTCTTTTGCGCAAGTATTTGAGGGAAAAAGTAAAGGTGCACATTATACATGGGTAGTATCTAAAATACCTTGTATCTGTTCTTACGTTTTGTGATTGTGTGTTACATAAAATTTCTTGTACCATAATATGTTCGGAAATAAGTGCTAAAATTCCTTTATCATAAAAAACAAGTATCTAAGTATACATAAATAAGTAATGGAATTAAAAAATTAAAATGAAAGATTTTTTTTTCTGAAAGTTTGGGCCAAAAATGTGGCTGCGCATCATACACAGCAAAGTACGGTACGTACTGAATTTTTTTTGTCGTATCATGCCACTAAGGTAATGTGAAATATTGAAGGTTTGCTCCTTTGATTCTAGTCTGAAGCCTTTATCACAGAGCATATAGTCGCCCTGTGCTTCGTACACGTGCTTGGGCTTGATTTCACAGAGCCCGGGCTTCCCCCGTCCTCCTCCCGCTTTCTTGTCCCAGATTCCCCCTGCTTTTGTTCTGTGCCAGAGTTTTCATTTCCTATTAAATCTTCATTAACTTGAAAGGTGAGTGGATGCCATACCGCAACACCGTCAGGGTGATGTGCTGGAAGGTTGGCGGTGATATCAAACGTGAGCGTGGCAGCGTCGTGAAAGAGTTCATTTGCCTTTTGGGATTTTAAAATAACTTTGTGATCGTGGATTATTTCAGTGCAAATACATTTTTTTAAAGTCACAAGTGCCTGAAAATCTCGACACAAGAAGCCAACGTAGAACACAACCCCAGATAACCTTGAGGGGTTTGTCACGGTTCCGCACGGATGAAGATGAAATCTGTCAAGGTGAAATGAAAGGCGTCCGGGTGCCTGGATGTTAGGCTCTGTGTTCTCCCCTACAGCGACGGATGACATTCTTTGATCTGTAACTTGGGCCAGCGACAGGATTTCTCCTCCTCCCTTTCCTGCCTGTGACATCCTTACACAGAAGAGAAGAGAACATTGGAGAGACTTTCAGAACTGCCTCAAGTCACTTTTTCTAAGAAAAAACCAAACTCATTCAGGGTCCTCAGCTTGTGTGGTTATGAAGAGACAGGCCCCTTTTCATGTTTTGATTTTTTAAAAAATGTAATGTTTCCTTTTGCTGATTTGGGACTTTCTGGACATATTATTTATTTTTAAAAGTGCAGTGTTTTTATTCACCTTAGAGTTTACTGGCTAAATTACTTTATCTTTTGTACTGTCTTGAGGCTGAGCTTTAATATTTCATTGGTAACACATTCCAACAGATGAATAAGAATTGCAAAGGAGACCTGTGCTTTGTAGTTTTATAGTGACTGTGTCTGGACTCGGTTCCTACTGGCACACCTCAAGAAGCACAGTAACTCCTGCCAGCTTAAACATCGCTTGTTTATGGAAGCCAGGATGCTGGTGAGGTTGTCTATATGCCCAGGATTGTGATACGGCCGTGGCTCTGATGCTTCTGTGGAAGTTTGTGTCTTGCTTTTGTATCCTTGATCATAATCACCTCTCTAAGTTATAGGTATTACTGACACTCTGTTGATACATGCATCGTCTACTTTTGACTGAATGTGCCAGGGGTTTTGTGCTCTAAGATTGCACGGACTCAGTGAACCCCGGGTGTTGGATGCAACCATGCTTAAAATGCTCCCTATTGGGAAGTAGGAGAGAATGACATGCATTTAGTGATGATTTAATAGGCCATCGCAAGTTAAAGAATGCTTTCATATCAATGATCAAATTGAGCAATTCAATAAGAGATCAGTTTATTATCTTCCTGATTTCTGGGCAAGGAAACATCATCACAGTGACATTGAACAGTTTGGCCAGCAGCCTGCCGTGGGTAAAAGCAGGGCACTGGCCAAAAGCCATGCCTTATTATTTTAGGGCCAGTGTCACTTCTGTTCATCTGTGTCATTTCCTGCAATACCTGTCACTCACAAATGTTCCCATTAAATATCCTAGTTAAGGGCTAGGAAAATCTGTATACATATTAGAGTAATTAAATCATGCCTTGAGGAGCCAGCCCACAGTCGCATGGAAGCAATGAAAATGAGGCAGGTTTGGAAGAGCTGTTAGAATTAGGAAATGTTATGCCCATTCCTTTCAGTTCATAGAGGAAAAACTGACCAATGTTATCTGAGAGGTGTCCAAGAGGCAAGATCTTTCCATAGAGGCTTGAAAGATAAACATGTAGTTAAAGCATGCTTTAGGGAGGGGGTGGCGCGGAACAACCCTGGTGGCATGACTGAGCGTGGTCTGTGGTGGAGCCTAGGGAGAAGAGGTGGAAACTGAGTCTAAATTGGTGGGATTTAAAATACCGTATTTTGCTGTGTATACCGTGCACCCACATTTTTAGCCCCAGTGTTCAGAAACAAAATATTTCGTTTTAGTTTTTAATTCAATTTTGGATTTACTTCTATTTAGAAACAAAAATGATTATGGTATTCCAGGGTGTTATTTTGCATAACTGATATTGTTATGGCTTTCTAGAGTCACAGTTTTAACACATAAGCATAAATAAAAGAATTAAAAACATGTATATGGATATGGAATTAGTACTGCCCATATATGAGGCACATCCTAATTTTTCCTTCAAAAATTTGAGCAAAATGTACATACCTTATACAGAGCGAAATACAGTAGATTGTAGACTAAAGCTTAGCTTCCACTTTAAAGCCCTGTTTGGTAGTTGAAATGTACTCAATTTTTCACGTGACCACAGTAAAAAACCAATAATTAGAAAAACACAGTCTTAAAAGATGGCAGGTGTATCCGTGACTTCGCTCCGTTTCCCGCAGTGTTTAGACTAGGGTGTGCACATAAAATAGGGGCTCCATGGATGTGATTTGACTTGTGCAACACCCTGTGAATACCTGCACATCCATATGTAGACGGGCCAGCTTGCTTTGCCTGATGTCCCAGTTTCCCTTCCTCATTCCCCATTTAATGTGGCCATAATTTTTATCTTTCCAGTCCATGATGACAGAGTCAACCTCTGGTTGTTAGTGCCCATTTATTTGGTGGAACTTGGCTCGCACCTGAGTCTGCTTTTGTCCCTTAAGCCCTTTGGCTGCCTAATGAAATGCAGGGCTCTCCATCAAAGTTGCAGATGGTGGCGGCTGCACAGGCCCTAACTGGGACAAATCGAAGAGAGAGGTGAGCGATTGACCCACATTTAGAGATTGTGCTAATTAATTAGCAGGTAAAAGTTGCAGTTTATTTCTTCCTTATTTCTTAACTTGGTGGGTCGAGTGAAGATATTTGACCTCAGCAAGGAAGGTAGAGCTACCTGCCATAAAGGCTGAGATAGCCCTGCAGCTTGGGAGAACTGAAGGTTTCCATTTTTAGGTCGGTGAGTTGACTGCAGTCTGGCAGCAGTGAACGTGGCCCAGAGCGTGGGACTCAGCTTTGGAATGTGTGAATAGGCGGTATCTTTGTGGGAGCCCTTTAAGGAGACCCTGAAGTGGAGGTCGTGAATAAAGTCTGTATCCTTCCTACCATGCCCTGAAACCAGAGCCCAAGTAGTATTCTGAAAAGGCTCGTGTAAAATCAATGGAAACTGTCTTAAGAAAGCCCGGCTTACAACGCCCTGCTGCCTTAGCGAAAATCTCTTGGCTTTGCTAGTGCTGTGGAATCTCAGAAATGAAGACGGGAAAGGTCTATTCCATTTCATCCACCCCTTCCCTCTCTGCTCCTTACAGTTAAGTCTCTAGTTCTTTGTCCAGTCCACTTTTAAATGATGTAAGTGATAAGATATTGATTTTTCTCAGTGCTGAATCTCTTTTGATTTGTGCACACTGTCATTCTGCACACAAACCCACGTTAAAATGCTCACACCACCTGAAACTACACGCCACCGGTTCTTCGACAGGGATGGCTACTTTATTATATGGGGTCGCTCTGTGTTCACATCCTTGTGTCTTCTCAGCAAAGACAAGAGTAGGAGCCCTCTCCAGAATTGTGCTGATCTTTAGCTGGACCGCCTTTCTTCTAGCTGCAATTTTTTCTCACGTTTTACCGTGATTTCGAACATGTCTAACCATATGCTGGCAATAATTCAGTGTTTGGTTGTAGTAGATAGTTTCAGCTCCACGACTAACTATGATGCTGTGTGTAATTGGATTTTTTTGTTCATTTAGCTCTCCGTCATGTCTTGTAGACTGGAACAACTGTGCTACACACGCAAAATTATGAAAGAGATTATCCTCTATTTGAAATGTCAACACTCATATCCAGTTTGATTTTTCTATTTCTTTGTCCTCAGTTTCTTTCTTTCCTTTTTTTTTCAGTGAAAATGTCTAAGGGGATGAAGTAACTAAAATCAGCTATCACTGCTTTTCAAGCCATTTAACCCAAACTCTGTAAGGGCATTACGTGCTCCTGTTTAAAGATGGACTTTTCTATAAGGAAGTATTAAAATTGTTAGCTGAGAACAGAATTTGATATATCTTTCTTTAGAGGGATATGCCAAACACACACACATACACACACACCACAATTTAAATAAGGAAATCAGCCCCAAGAGCCTATAAATCAATTGCTTGCCTTTTAACAGCAGCACCTCATTGTTTTTTAACTGGAAGAGTGAGCGATTTCTTCTGTTAATTATTTTTTTTGTGAAAGGAGAGTCTGCTGTGAAAGGGAAATTGACTAACAGCCTGCGGAGGGGGGAAAAACGGTCCAGGTGACAGTTTTGGAAGAGCTATCGCTGTGTCGTTAACCAAACTTCGGCTGCATCGGGTGCACTGAATCTCTGACCTATGAAAAATTGTTTGGATTCCCCCCATTTATCTTGTTTGAGCAGTAAAGAAAATATAATTGAAGAAGTGGCATTGAAGAGTACCCAGGGTTATTTGTTATCAGAAGCGGCATGCGGGAGGCTTTCCACATTAAATTTAAACATAAGTAGCTAAATCTGTGTAGGGGAAAGGGACATTTTCAGTGTGCCTTTCCTTTGAAAGCTCTGGTAGAAAATGATACAGGCAGGGCTAACTTTTTTTTTTTTCTTTTAAAACTGAGACTGAAGGTGATGATGAGGGGGAGTCGGAGACTGCACGTGAGGAGTGACTTTTGAAGTGTGCTTTTTGTAATTTGCTCACGAGGAATGGGGAGAAAGAGTCCCCTCCCTTCTCCACAATAGTGGCAGCGTCGACATCACCTGGGAACTTGCTTGAAATGCAGATTCTCAGGCCCTGCGGGCCACTCTGAAATGAGCGAACCCAGGGCCTAAGCAGTTTTCATAGATAAGCCCTTCCTCCTCTACTCTTCCAATTACTTTCTTCACCGGCTGAAAAGACTTCTCCTTGTTTGCTAATGCTGCCAATTTCTTTAACACTGAAGAAACACTTGTAGTAGATAAAAGCCAGTAGGGCCAGTAGGGCTTTACACACAGAACTGAGACCCAACATGAGAACCCCGACGACCGACTGCCTGTATTTGCTACCTTTGCTCCTTGGTTTGTGCGCAACTGTGCCTCCTTTGATCTTCGGTGTTGTCCGGGGTAGATAGGATCGTGCAGTGATCCATGTATTATCCACACAAATAGGCTTTGTGAGTACATATGGTTAGTGGCAGTGCCCGGGACCCAGTAACTATGCAATAAAATTGCCTGTTATTTTAATTACGAATAACAAAAATAATTTTGGAAGAGGTCATCTATGTATTTAGTATTATAATATTATATAAATGGATGCCACCTTGTTCTTTTCTGAAAGCACGCTTTGATGGGACAAGCAATTAAGAAGGGAAATAAGAGATTTCCAGAAGAACAGGGCATAAGCACACGAGGAAAGAACCAAAAATGAATAACAAGTAGTACCGAAGAGGAATTTCCCTAAGTCCTCATCAGGAAACAGCTTTCTATTAAGGATAATTTAAACACGGAAGCTAAACCAGAGCTCCGGAAACTGGCCCCTTTTCCCTGAGGTTCTGAGCGCTGAATCTGCAGTCCACCATGCTTTGAGGATGTTCAACCTGTAGTCGTAAAGGCACTGTGTTTCTTTGTTTTCAGAGCTTCAAGGGTTTCCATCAGAATTAGCTATAGTCTGACCATTGCAGTGCAAATAAAAGGGTTGTTAAGGTGCGATAGACCCGTGGCAAGTGCATAGCATGACTATGGTGATTTGATGTGGGTTAGCAGTAATACCAATCTGTTGGTAAGTTTTTGGGCAACACAATTAAATGCAAACACTCTTTCATGTGTCCTCCCCGTGCTCAGTGCTGTAGGTAGAAAGACAGGCGGAAGACAGCCCCTGCTATCAAGATTCTAACAGGTTATTTTCCTAAATGGCTGTTCTCTTTTGTTTGCTTGTCTGATTTTAGAATTGAAAAGTACTGATTCATTCCAGAATGTACTTGAATTAATTATCCATTGACGTAAAATTTGGGCATTGATAAGGAAGTCAGCATTTAGAAGTAAAAAAAAAAAAAATACTGCTCTGATGTTTAAAGTCGAAGATGTTTCAGCTCAGTAAAAATGGGTAGGATGTTTTTTTAAAGAGACTTCGGCATTTTTGGAGTAAATGGAGGGGCTTCTCTCACTGAGTCTGTTCAGAGTTTATTGAGGTTGCTTTTCATGTTTCTTTCATGAACCTTGGAATAACCTTTGAGGGGGTTGTGAGTAGTTGTTTCTTCACTGGTTGGAAACAAGCTTCTTTAAACGTTTATCTGTGGGTTTCAACACCAGCTACATGTCAGAACCACCTGTGAAATTTATTTTTTAAGTGTAGGTTTTCAGGATCTATTGCTGGGGATTCTGACTTTGTGGGTCATGTTCGCCCTCATGTCTAATGAGCAGGTAAGATAGAAAAGCCCTGAGTTATTCTTGATTTCCAAGAGAAAAATAAACCTAGATCGTTGCTATCCAATTTTGATGCATGCACATCGGTTGGACATCTCCTTGTAATGGGGCAGGGCCTGGGGCTCATGTGTCTACGAAGTCCAAGGCGATGCAGATGCTATAGGTTCTCGGCCCAAACTTTGAGTAGTAAAGAACTAGTTCACAGTCTGCTCTTTGGAAAGCAGTGCCATACCACGATGGCACTCGTGATAACCCTGGTGTCCACTGTCTAACCTGCAAAAACCCTCACATTCTTCCCTTGCTATGTATAGCAAACAGAAAATATTGCAACTTGCTAAATAGTTTTTTTTTCCTTTCTTTACATGATGAGATATGTGTTACCAACCCTGAAAACTACTCTGCAGTATAGAAAGGATTTTGCAACCATGGTTCATCTCCTTAATGGAATTCTAGAAGTTAATGTTCTGACTGATAAAAAAAGTCAGTCTTGTGGGACAATATATGGAAGCAATGAGAACTTAAAGGAAATGAAAAAGAATATGTATGCGGATGCCCAGATACAATTACGTCTACATAACTATAATTATCATTGCCTGTAAAGATGCCTACTTCTTATACGTGCCTGTTTAGAGCATTAACTTAAAATAGGTTTGAAAAGCCCTTGGGGTGGAAAACAAAATACCATATACAGATGGCCTATTATAGAATTGGATGCCTGAAACCGATGTCATTTTATTAACCAATGTCACCCCAATAAGTGCAATTAAAGAAAAAAGCTCTGGATGTACAGTAAATCCTCAATAATCAGCAATAATTACCATCGTTGTTATTGGCGTTGTTAGTGTTATCTTTAATGATGACGACGCTTATTTTTTCATGAGATTCTGTTAAGAGAAGTTTCTCCATGTCGAATACAGTATAGAAGAAATCTGAAGAGAGAATTTTGAGAATCAAATTCTTTAAGGAAGGGGTATGACAAAAATGAAACACAATTTTTTTAAGAAAGCAAAAATGCTCTTTTTGTTAAGTAAACACTCCAAAGAAACATTTTCCCCATTCATTGCTAATACTCTGTCGTTTCTCTAATCCTACAATGTCTCTCTCACTTTACTCGTGTGTGTGTTCCGTTTTCAAACATCTCATCAGCTCTTCTTCACGGATGAAATGCTCGTGTCCACCAGTGGAAGCCTGCCTCCACGTGACAGGGGCAATTTGGACATAATGGACTACAGCTCTTCTTCATCGTGTGTGAATTGCTTACACTAATGTACCAGTCTGCTTTCCTTTGCAGCTTGGAGAGAGTTAAAAACATAAAATGAAAACAAGAACACACACTGGATTCCACAGGCAGAAAGCCAATTGGCTTTTAGTTACAATGTCCAAATGCTCGAAGGCATTCCGTGAGCCTTTCTGTTCGCGTGAAGTCAGAGCTCGCGTGAGCTTCTCTGTGACTGGTAACCAGGCACGCAGAGGAGGGAATAAGCTGGGAGAGAAGCATGTGAGATACCGCAGGCACAGCCAGAATAGTCTTGATAAAGACCTTGTGGCTGGACCTGATTCTGTTGAGGCGAGACATTGGCTCACCTGAAGGTGGTGAAACAAGGTTACGAAGTCGGGGGGAAAGCCATCTCCTGGACTTTCCTTAGGTAGAGTCACAGGATTCTTCTTCCTCCTCATCAGTCCGCAGCTCTAGATTGAATTCTTCAGTTCTTTGAGGCATAAGCCAAGCAAATTATTGTTTGCAGATGGACTTACTTGACCACCACAAGCAATACATTTAAAATTTGCATATGTAATTAAAAACAAGTGAAAAAATGTTGTGTTGAATCAATATACATTTTCGCTCCTGTCATTCTGTTGTTACATTGCCCTTCTCAGCTTAGCAGGAATTTAAAGTACGCTCTGGGTTCACATGCCTTTGCCTTCAAAGCTATGTAGTAAAATGTTCCGTTATGCCAATGGAAGGACGGCGCCATGTGGTATGTGACGTCTCTCAAAACAGGAAAAAACTGTTCACGAGGCAAGGTACGTTTTGTAAAGCAGACTTATTGCTGTAAGAGGGGGTAACAACTTAAGGGTTCTTGGTAGCCTCTCAAAAGGAGGAAAATGAGGGAGGATATTTCTAAGATGCAGAGCCCGCGTGGGTGGTTTTGAGATGGTTTTGCAAAGTGAGGAACTAGTTAGGAGCTGGCAGTCTGAGGCATAAAACCTGGTCAGGAGGGCACAGTGAGACCAGGGTCTGGATGCAAATACTGGCGAGCAAAGTGTTGGTCTTGTACATAAGTCCCCTATTTCACCAGGTCTATAGTCTTACCTTTCGGAAACAAAACACAAATACTGCCTTTGCCTCCTCAGAAAAGGAAATGGAGAAAGGGATGGTTTCTGTTGTCAGACTTGATGGAGAAATGATATGGATTCCTTTCCTATTGCTGCTGGTACAAATGACCACAATCTCAGGGGCTGAGAGCAACACAGATTCATAATGTCATAGTCCTGTGGGTAAGAATTCCAGCTCGGGCCTAGTGGGCTCAAGTCGAGGCACTGATAGGGCTGCATCCCCATCTGGAGGCTCTCTCAGGAGGACCCTTTAAAATTTAGAGGTTACCCACACACCTTAGCTAATGGCCCCTCTCCTCTACCTCTAAGCAAATTTGCATCTCTCTGACACTTTTTCTCAAAGTTGTGTCTCCATTTTCCAATTTTAAGTACCCTGGTGGGGTCCACTTCGATAACCCATTTCTGCCATTGCAGATCACATCTCCCAAGTCCCTTTTCCCACGTAAGAGAACATAGTCACAGGTTCTGGGGATTAGAATGAGAAATCTTTTGGGGAGAAGTGGTGTCGTTATTCGAGCTACACCTGGGAGGAGAGAGATTGCACTCTGTCTCCTTGCAGCCTTCGGCTACCAGCCTGACCTCATGATGCCGATTATTCTTGAGCGTTTATTAATCAGCATTCGTTTGTTCATAAAAGGAGAGAATTCTGCAGCTTCCCTTTCCCAGAATAAGGATGGATGCCCGAGGTATCTATTTGATAACACTCATACTTTTTAAAAAATATTTTCTATTTTTTTAAAGGAAACTACTAATTTATTCTTCGTATGCAAGTTAGCCCCAAGAGGGCATGGGATACCTACTTTAGATGATTATGCAAATATAACTAAATGTCTGAATACCTATTTCTACCTTTTATTCTCTGTACTCTAATGACTCCCTTGACACAATATTGAATTATCTTCAGTGAGAAATTACTCGCGCTTCTCTGTTTTATATCACACTGTCGTGTAGATCATTCTCAGTAATGCTTTGCTTAGATCAGGAGTCCTCCTTTGTTTCAGGCACTCTGCAAATAGCACTCGCCAAATCGAAGGTGACAACAGTACAGTCTTTGCATAATTTGAAAAGCACCGATGGCCTGCATGGGTTCCAGTGCCCTACTTCAGTTACTGAAAGGCAGCTGTGGTCAGGGGCGGTTCTTTCTTCCCTTTAATTATCGTATGGTCTTTGACCCATGGAAGTTGTTCTCACTAAATCCTCCGACCACCTTAGGACAAATTCGTGGCTCCTATGTGAAGTATGTTTTTTTCTTTACAAATATGATTTTTTATTTGATACCATTAAATCTCTGAATTTTGAACAGAATCTTACACTAGGGGCTCATCTCTACCAGCTCATTCAACTTTAGCCCCTCTCTCACCCCCAGTAGCTTTCCCAGGGCCATTGGCCTTCACCGTGAAGCTCCATGAGTTCTCCCAGTTCAAACTGGGGCTTCTTCAGCATTTCCAGTTGACTGACGAGGACAGCACAGAATGGGTAAATGTACTGGGAAGCCTTCCCCGTGTATTTCCCAGTGCTATATGGAACCGATGTATTAACCACTTCTTTTAAGTCCTTTGTCTGTACCCGTTGGGCCTTGATTTCCATCACCTTCTTCCGGATTTGTCAGACTTGTTGATGCTGAGCATAGAGATCTTCCACACCCGATTGTTGCTTTTTTCAGTAAGGCCAACAGATTCACAAAGCAAATCACCATTGGGAGTCTTAACATCAACACGAGCTCCAGTCTGGGTGTGCCATTTTTTGGATCCTGGAGCTCATTTTGCGTCACGGGTAAGATCCATGCTATAGAAATTAGTCACGCAGTTTTTGTCCTGCATATCCTCAGAAATTAGCTGAAATTTTCTGAATGCATGTTGGCTAGGCTTACTTCCAACCTAGAGCCTTGAGACCATCAGATGCGATTTTGTGTTCTTGAGTTCTCATGACATGTTTTTCTAATATTTCTTGTGTTGGACATAGCTGGTGGGTTCACATCACACCAGTCTTTCATAGAAAATGGATCAGCCACTTTCTTCTTGGCTCCCTTTTTGCCGGCTTTCCTAAGGCACTTGTTCTTGCTGACCACCTTGGTGCTGCTCAGAGAGCCAAGAGGCCTGTGTGAAGTGTGTTTTAGAGAAAGGAGAAAGAAAGTGACTTATAAGTGTCCAAAAAAAGGCATTTTTCTGTGGTAGTTTTTAATTAGGTAACCCATTGTAGGCTTAAACCAAGATAATAATAAACATATACCTGGTACGGGACTTTTTTTTGCCCCTGGTCTTCCCCCTCTCCCTCCCTTTCTTTACCTTCCTTCTCTCTCATTTTTATTCTCCTTCTCTCTCCCTATCTCTTCTCAGCCCCAGGAGTTGAAACGACATCTATTTTTAGCTAACTCTTTGACCACTGTCATGGAACCAGCAAGTTTGTGCTACAGAAGTAGTTCTTCTCAAGCAGAGGCAAATTAAACATATAAAAATATTTATGATATATTCTTTATAGGATGAAACATTGGAAATTACTTAAATTCCCATGAAAAAGATGTAAGTTAAATAATTTATGAAAGCAATGCAACTAGTGAATATATGCTGATGTGAGCAGTCGCAAAACAGCAGAATCCAATCTGTGGTACATTTATAATGTTTATCTGGAAACTAGTTACAGAGGTACGAAAACACCTCTGAGTTTGTGTATTAATGATGCGCACTCTTGTGTATATATGTTTTATTCTGAATAGTATTCCAAAACTATGCATCTGTATTTATGCTGAGAAGAAGAATGTGGAGGGAGATATTAAACATTTAATAACAATAGGATTCTAGGAGTGTTGGGGCTTTTATTTCCTACTTTATATACATCTGGATACTTTGAAATGTATGATAAGCATTTATTTTTACTGTCTAAAGAAAGAAATAACAAAGGAGACTGGAGAATTTACAGTGTATCACACAGCTCAGGACAGCCATTTAGAGCAAAAGAAGGAATACAAACTATAAAATTCTAGCACAGGAAAATGGGTCCAACTAATGCCGGTCTCTGTGTCATCCGGATAGCCTGCCCACTAAGGAAATAGGGGCTGAGTCTCCGTGCACATGGGAAGAGGTATTATTGAACTTATTCCAAGGAATCCTGTCATTGTAATTGTCAGATCACACTAGCAGTGAGAAAGGCACAAGGGACAATCTTGAAATCAAGGGTAATGTAAACTGAGTTCCGTGCCCTTTGTGCATCTCCAGCATCCAGCCGAGAACCAGCCCTTGTTGGATGAGGAGAGGACCGGGAACCCGCCTCAGTCTACCTCAAGTGTCCTTGGCCGATCAATTTCTTCTCCCTTTAAAGTGCTTTTATGTTTGTAAAAAAAGTAAAATAACCACAGGGCTCGTCTTCTTTCTTCATATAACTAGTCAGAAAATACATGAATAATGTATATGGAGGGCTTTGAAAATCTCGGGTCAGAAGGGAGACCTTTTTCCCCCCAAACAGCAGGGGTCCAGTGTTACAGTCTGAACACATAAGGACAATTTCTATTTTTACTTTTTGCTGTTAATATCTAGCACAGCACCTTGCATATTTGGATATTTACTAAGGCTATTTAATTATAAAATGAAGAAGAGGTACATCATGTTGTTCCCTAAAGATGTGGCTACCAAAAACAGAGGGCTTAGGCACATAAAGTTTTTTCAATCTGATGGCATAAAAGACAACACTCACTTGAACAGCCTTTTCAACATCATTTAAAAGAAAAACAAGGAAGCTCACCAGGGGAGATTGTGAGGCGGAGCCAATGTTATAATAGAATCACCCGAAAGCTCATTTGGATTCTCTTGCCTGCATTGTTAGAATTGTAACTTTGTATTTAAAGAAGATTTTCTCTGAAGAACTTATACTTAGATTTAATAATGGAGAGGAAATCATTTCAAATCCTTGGAGAGGCCATGAACACTCAGCACACCACCCCCCCAACACTGCTCCCAAGGTGTATTTCTGTGTTTCGTGCCTGTGCCCTTCCGTGCAGGTAGGTCAGCAATGGGCGATTCTAGCTGGGTATTTTCACAAGGTAAGAAAGCACTGCTCATTCAGAAGAAAGTTCACAAGCACTCACTGAGCCTCGGGCATCAGCGCCTCCCCATCACTCCCTCCTGCCCCTCCCCAGAGTGCTCTGTGTGGCCCACAGCTGTGAAAGTTAAACCTGGTCCCCCGGCACGGTAGGGAGCCGGGCACTGCAGCATTGGGAAGTGTAACCCGAGTGTCAAGAAAACGTTGTCACCAGTGATTTCTTTTCTTGGTGTGGTGACTAGACCACCTGGGAAAGGAGGGAAGAGCTCCAGAGTGTGGCCGCGCAGAGTTAGTTCAGAGAGCACTTAGGATCTGATGTTTGTTGGAGTAAGTAGCCCCTGAGGTCATGTCCCTGAAGTGTTTATCCTGCATTGTCCACCCTCTCGTCTCTGACCGCCTGTTATATTTTGGTCTGAAATCTTCATTTTGATGTTTGCTCGTTGTGTCAAGACCACCCGCTGGTGTGAGAGTTTGTTTGGAGGATGTACTCGAGCTCATGGCTAAAATGTATCCCAGCCAAAGGGACATAGTGAGCACAGGGAAGAAGAGTGTGGTCCAGGGGAAACCAGGCACAAGTGTCCCATGGTTCTTTCCCATGGAGTCTCGTGGGAGCCACTTTCTCTCTCCAGAAGCTGATCACCACAACGCAGGTGAGGTGTTGCCAGTCAGGGACGCTCATTAGAGACCCAGTGCCTAGGGGTTTTTCAGGAGGCTGGTTGGGGGTTGGCATGAACTAAAGCTCCAGACCCCCGTAAGGAAAGCGGGCATTCCACATAAACCATGTTGCCTACATAAACAGTCTAACCACAGTGTGTCATTTTGATCCATTCTGGGAAACCATCTTGAAATCTCAGTTCCCAGAGGCCAGTTCAAGGCTAACCCTGTAAACAGGCCTTTTAAAGGATAGCCATCTGGCTTGCCATGTTAACCTTCTTCTGCACAATTTCTATAATAATTTACAATCTTCTCAACTTGTTTACTAAAGATGATGAAACTTTATATACAGCCAGCATGACTTGAGAACGCTGATGTGCCTAACGTCTTGATGAACACTTAGTAGGTGCTCTTCCTTCCTGCTCCCTCATGCCAACACACAATCACCTGCCAAGTTCTATTTTCTCTTCAACTAAAATATATTCGGAGTAACCCAGTTTCTCTCCCCTGCGACATCCTGGTCCAAGCCACTGTCCACTCTAGATGGGAAAGTTACAGTAGCGTCCAAATTGGCCTCTCCATTCAGCATTTAGCATCTGCTAATCCATAGGTCACAAAGCAGCTGGAGGCTGTTTCTTAAAACTTAAAACCAGATAGCATTACTCCTTTACTTAAAAATCTTCTGTGACTTTACACTGTTCTTCAGATGAACCCCAGAGCCTGTAAATAGCTTGCCTTCACCTGTCCAGCCCCAACTGGGACCCTTGATGTGATTTGGCAGCTAAACTGGTCGTCTTCTACCTCTTCAAACTCACCAAGCTCTCCCCATCCTGAGCTCCTGAACAAGCTCACTCATACACACAGAGCATTGGTGTTTCTTTGTTATTGTTGGGCCAACACCGACTGCTTAGAAGGGGCTGTCGTTAATAATTATTCCAGGTCAGCAGGTGTAACCTTGGAATGTCGTCATCCTACTGATGAGTGTTTCCCTTGCAGGGGCTTGTTCTGACCCCTCCTTTCAAACTGGATCACTGGTTCTCTAGAACTAGAAATGTCCCTTCATACCACTCCTCTCATAATCATCTAATTACAAATGTGGTTATTTGTTTAACATCTATACCCTCGCTATGCTGTGAAGTTTTACAAGTTCATGGGCAATAGAGCCAGCAGTGCCAGGTGGCATTTCCTAAGTAGTCCCTAAATTCATGGTTAGATGACAGCAGTGCTTCTCCAGAGGCATACGTTTGGTCAGTCTCTTCTTCACTCCCCCTTCCTGCACTGAATATGTCTTCGGAAGTTCTTCATTACATTCTTGGGATTATCTTTCAGTGGCTGCCTTACAGAATATGTAAAGAATTAATTTGGTTATGTATTGGAACGTTAAACTTTGACAAACATTCTCAGGCATATCGGTTTGCCAGGTGACTTGTGTGCATTTTAAATTAAAACGGGCATGCTGCAAATTTCATTTCATCACTTAAAAAAACAGTGGTACTATTCGATTAAAAAACCAGTTCTTTTCATATCAATTAATTTATCTTGTCCTTGGAGGTGTGAATTTGCTCTCATCTACTGGAAGTGGTCAAGCACAAAATTGGTTCCAATGAGCAAAGCAATATACCGAGAACGCCAGGAAGACCCTCTGGCCTTTCCCAGCCATTTGGGTGGTGATCCAGACGCTGCTGCCTTTTGCTGCAAAGGCCTACACAAGTCAAACAGGTCTACGAGTTTAGGATGAAATTAAAACTTTGGCTCTCCTGCTGTCGTCCTGCTGTTCTGAGGCCACACTCTCACAGTGAGAGTTTTTATTGTGTGTCCGAGTCAACACAGAGGGAAGGGCTTGCGTATGCATTTTCAAGCCACGGGTTTTCCACACTCCTTGCAAATGTGTTTATACACTGCTTTCCACATCTGGGCATCGCACATTTACAGACGTACATATGTCAAAAGTTAGTATACTTAGCATCTGTGTCTCTTTAAGGGGTAAGGAAAAAATGAGAATGGGAATTAAGATTGCTTTAATTATGCAAGATAGGCTCTTCATTGATCTTAATTCAATACAACAATTTTAATTTTAATTGTGAAAGCTTGCGGTGGACACAGTTGGGAGCCTGCCCACTAGGATTTCTCTTTGCCAGCAGCGGTGTTCTCAACTGCAGGGCTAAAAGATGCAATAGTCTCATCATCTTCTGAAGTCCTGGCAGCCAGGAAACGGGCATCTGGCACAGTGGTACCTGAGAGGATGTCTGACAATAGGGCCTGAGCACAGCCGGCTGGGGAATGCCTAGGAATGTTTCCCTCATGACAGACACAGCTGTGTGTGGAGAAACTGCTTTTGGATCAGGTTAATAAGGATGCGATGCCTGGAGCAATGGCAGCCCTCTTGCAACAATGAAAAGCTAAGCCTGAGCATGGCCAAGTGGAAAGAGGGAAACAGATAGGTCTTTAATGACAGCCTTGGCCAGTCGTGCCAGCCTTGGTAGCACTTGGCCCCAATACTCCTGTATGTTAGTACATGTTCTTGTAGTTTAAGCCACTTTTAGTTGAGATTCTGTCTCCTGAAGAAAAAAAATACATGCTAATACACTAGGAAAATTAACTTAAAAATTCAGATGCATTTATAATAAATTTATCTTTAAGATCCCATTTTGAGGGTGTGGTCATATACATATTCTGGTGGAATATTTGAGCCAGTGTCTGAACTCAGGTGATACTTTACCATTGTGCTTAATAATCATGCTATTCTTTTTTAAAATATGTTATTTATTTATTTTAGAGAGATGGGAAGGGAAGGAGAAAGAGAGGGAGAGAAACATCGATGTGGGAGAGATACATCGATCAGTTGCCCCTTGCACACCCCCAACTGGGGACCCCGGCCTACAAACCAGGCATATGCCCTGGCCTGGAATTGAACCGGCGACCTTTTGGTTTCCAGGCTGGTACTCCATCTGCTGAGCCACACCAGCCTGAGCAACATGCTATTCTTTATCCTGGATTATGCTAACAGCAATTAAGAAACAATTTTATTAGCCAGGACCCTCTCTCCTTTACTAGCCTTTTATCTTCCTTACTTATAGGTCTATCCACAGATGACAGCTCATTTTTGGTTCATAAAAGAAAATCCTACATCCATTGCTCCTAGCTGTGTTTTTCTTTGGGCCATTAGAACAATAAAGATACCAGCATGGTGTGTAGGGTTTTTTTTTTTTTTTTATCACCACAGTTATTATTCTAGACCAGCTTATGGAAAGTGATCAATGTCGACCAAATTTTATAGATATCCCACCACCATTATTATTTTTGCACACTCCAAATTGACTACAGTTAGAGTCATTTACAACCTCTCCCCCCTGCTCAGTTTCACTGTTGGGGAAAGCTAGGAGAAGTGGGATTAGAAAGTGTCCAGTTCCCATCGTCGCCTCTCCTGCAGAGTCATTTGTCTCACGAGTCCTGTGCACATACACCTGGAGGGGCACACGGGCTGTAGCGCTGATGCGTGTTGCCTGTTCGTTAGCACTGGAGGGGCCCCCGGGAGCAGTCGGCCTCACTGGCGTGGTCTTATGCATGTACTAACCCAACCTGCAGTCCTCATATTTTCTAGAATTACCAGAAACGAACACCAGGATTATATGATGTGAAGAATGTCAGCCAGAGAAGCTATGTCTTTCTTATAAAAAAAGGTGAAACGTTCATGATTAAAAATGAGCAGCATCCACTTAACTGTGGCATAGATACTGCTAAAAAAATGAGAGAAAGGAGCCCGGCGAGAGAAGTATCAGATGAGCAAGGTGGTTCTGAGGTAGAAGGGTTCCTTGGTTCTGTATGTGTGCATCCTTTTGGAGCCTTCCTGCCCTCACGGTTTTCCTTAAGGGAAGTTGCAGGAGGGGGAGAAACATTGCAGGTTCCGACCTCATTCCTGTCTTTCGCTGACCCGAAGGGCCGTGCAGCAGCCCTCGGACAGGAACGCAGAAGCGTCCTACTAAATCCCCGGGCAGGCTAAGATCATCACCCGAGCTCATACTCCAGAACAAATTAAAAAGAAAATATATCTGATGTTTATGGACCTTCTAAAATACTGCTGTGGTTGAAGATATGCAGCGCAGATCCTTTTAGAAGCCTTCGAAAGGAACCAGCCAAGTCAGCTTTCTCGCGGGCAGGTGCTGCTTTCCTTTATGCTTACTTTCCACCGCTGGACTCTTAGTGAAAGGTGAGAAATACTGGTCTTAATTTTGCCTCGTAAATAATGGATTAAGCCTGGCAAGCTTTCGCTCACTTGCATACCCGTGCACTCCCTGATCACCCTTTGCGTGATTGCTTTTGCGCTCCATCGTCTGTGCTCTAGGTGGGCCGTTGAAAGACTCCACATTTCTGAATGTTAAAATCTAACCTGCAAGCAGTTTGGTCTGCTTATGATACGGTTCACAGAAAACCGCGTCTTCATCTGGTGTGTCTGTCATGATCGCCTGCTCTCCAAAGTTGGCATTTGAAATTTATGCAAATGGTATAGTCTCTTGAGACTCTAGGAAATTGGTTTCCCTAGGCCATCCACCAACGTGATAACCAGTTTACTGCCTGACCATGGCTTCTCACCTTGACCTTCCAGATGGAGGAGGCATTAGGATTCTCTATTAGGAGCCTAATTACCATTTCTTTCTCACTGATCCTTATTCTTCAGGCTATCTTTATTATTCTTACCTCTTCAGCCCCAAAACAATAGAGATTAAAAACTATGACCCTTAAGGCGTTGCAGACAATTTGATACCCCTTAAATCATTCCATCTTATACTAGGTTTAATTTAAGGGTATTTGTAGCCCCCTTTGGATTTTAGTGGTCCAGTGTTCGCTTCCAGGCTGTCTTGGAAAGCTACACCTGTGTGAACATTCACTTGGCTTCCTAGGCCTGTTCTTTCCTTCCCGTGTCACAGCGAGATGCTACTAGGTCATCACCAGACAGGCGTTGTCCGGTCCTGAGAGTCAGGGAACGCAGGAGTTAACATGAGCTAATTTTTGCCGTTTCTGCTTTCTGTCTCCTGTATTTATTAATCAGGCCCATCCATCCCATTACACCATGTAAATCAGGGAAGTGGAAGCAGAAGCTATTTTTAAGGCTTCCACCTTTTCCTGAAACTCGTTGATCAGCCATCCCCTGTCACCCTGCCCCATGAATAAAATGCGGCATTCAGGGCTCCTTCACGGTGAGGGTGCTGTGTGCTCGTAGCTTGGCGTCGCTGCCCACTGTGGGCAGTCGGGCAGCTGGAGGAGAGGACTTCTGTGTCCACCTAAAATGTCCTTCTTCGGACTACAGTCCTCCCCACGCCAGGAGCCGCCACACTGTGCCTACTGTGTGGACGACACTGAACGAGGCTCTGGGACAAAAGGAGCCTCGAGAGGCATTGGATGTAGAGGAAACTGTGAATGCCTCCGTGCCTTAGGTTCACCTGCAATGAGAAACTGCTGTGCTGATGTGGAGGATCATCTCAGACAGGATGGTCCTCACCATCTTCTTCAGCTGTCCTCTGAACGACCGGACCTCGCTGAATCCAGACAGTCCCGGTGGGCTGGCAGGATGCCCTGTCCCGGTCTGTGCTCCCCCGACCACCTTCCCCTCTGTTCCCTCCTCTGCCTCGCTTGCCATTCCTCCCACCAACTCTCGTCTCCCGCCAGCCAGCCCTCCGGCTGGCTTGTGTGGAGATTAGAGTGTGGGTGTTTACATGTGCTCCTGACACTTGTGCTGCCAGCCCGAGGTCCCGCAGATGGTGTTCCCTTCTCCAGCCTCGCCTCCCCTCCCCAGGGGCCTGAGGCAGCCCGTGAGAGGACATGAAGTCCCTACAGCCTCTCTCGTAGTGACAACCAAAAGACAATAATTCTGTCGGATGGTAACTTCTGGTAAATCTATTAGACAATGCGGGAGTGTATGGGAACAGTGGGAGAGGGTTTGCCCAATAGGGTTTGACGTTTCTGGCCTCTACATGGTTGGGAAGAGGCCGAGGGGACCATTGCAGGTTCAGTTCCATGTGTGAGATACCTGCTACTATCCCAGTGTCCATCAGCAGGGTTGAGAAGGCAGAGAAGAAATAGAGGCTAGTCATAAAGGAGGTGGGTTCTGCTCTCCTTGGATTGGAAGAAGACAGGTTCACATGTTGCCTGTACTGTTGCCCCTGTGAGTGTGACCGGAGACCAGCAGGGTTGGCATCCGATAGCAGAGTCTTAGAAATGCAGGCTCTCAGTATCAGATTACAATCTGGAACAGTATCAGATTACAATCTGGATTTTAACACGATTTCCCAGTTGATTCTTAATCATATTCAGGTTTGATAAGCCCTTACCTGACGCCATCAGCAGGTTCTGCAACTTTAGGCAAAACTGTATTTGTAATGGAACCAATTTTACCGTAGGCTGGTTGATAAAACAGGCAATCCTATGGCACCTCATCGATGTTGTAACCCAACTATGTTGAGCGGAATGATGTCGTTAACAACCGGCTGTGCAGCAGCTGCTGAAATGACTGGGTCTGTCAGGCTCTCGGTGCTTCCTCATCCTTATCTGCAAAATGGGGATTTTATAGGTGGTATTTGTATACTGTGCACTTTTGTCGTCAATATTTAAAAATAATGTATTTGAAAGCAATTATGAACACATAAAACATTTTTAAAGCAATATTTAAACAGAGAGCTATTGAAACCAAGAGTTCAGAGACTTCCTGCAAGGAGTCTCATTTCCAACACCAGCAGCAGTTGCAAAACACGATGACAGCTGCTTCCGCCCAGATGATGGAAAAAGGAGGGGCGTTCAGATGCCAAGGCTGGGAGTGAGGGAGTGGTTTTGTCCTAGAAATCAGGTCTTACATGATAAGTGCATTCGTCCCCAAGGAAGATGAACCCTCTGTCCTAACTAATATGGTGCACTGTTCTGAAAGTCTAAAGATCCAGGAGACAAAACTCACAGATACGTGTGGATTCAAGTCGAGTCTGTGGTTTCACATCGAGCCGATTCCACCAACTGGTTTTAAATTGCATAGAAAGCTGACCTGCTGATGGAAATATATCCATTAAATGATAACCGGAAATACTTAACCAATGCTAGATGTGAAAAAAAAAATGTCTCCATTGCCATAAAGGTGCGTGTCCATTTGGTAATGAAGGTTCCCTTAGTGTTAAACTGTTTCTAGGAGTTGACATCTATTCACAACTTTTTTACAGGTTCTGAAATCACATTATCACTTGAGATTCATTTTCTAATTTTCAACTTCATTTCTATTTACAACTCTGACCAGATTTTAGCACCTCTTTCCTGTAAGAAAATATTATTACATGTGAGGATGTATTTCCTTTTGTTGTGATGAACTGGATTGTGTAAAAATAATATCCATGTGAATATTATTTGCGGAATGGAGGATCCTGACGTAGGTAACTTGAGTTAGCGGTGTTCTGGCCTTGCATATTTTAATGGACTGAAGGGGAGAGAAATGAAGAATTAAATATTTCCAAGCATTCCATATGTATGAAAATAACAGTAATTTACATTAATCATGGAACATAAGTAATCCAGTATGTTTGAGGAAATTTCACCTCTCTTTCCTTTTTTTTGTATTTGTCAGGGTTTTTTTTTTGTGAAACAGTACCTTAAATTGGGTAGACTAGAGATAGCAAACTTTGTTTTCTTCCAGATTATAATTCCTTCATTTCTTAAAGACATAAACCACAGCTGAATCTTCTGCAATGATATGAGTTGAATGCTATATCAAAAAATGACAATAACCATCAGATCTAAATTATTTTTATATTGCATACTGACAATTATGAGTAATATTGCTTTTCAAGGATGCCTTTAACATTATAAAACTTAGTTACCTCAATTTTATAAGACCGTGCTTTATTTCAGTCATATTGGGCTGGTCCTAAAATATCAGTACAGAGTCATTTAGTCTAAAAAAGTTTTCAGAGTGAAAGACAGTACTTGCCTCAGTTCATAAAGTGTATTTCCCAGGGAGAACTTTTCATTGAGTGAGGTGTGAGGAGGCCAGGCTGGAGAAATATGTGGGAAGTGATTTTGAGTTCCTTGGAGGGGCTTCCTCAGGACCTGGATATTGTTTTAGAAGCTGAAATAACCTTCTAGAGTTAGGAAACTGAAGATTAAAGAAAACAAATGTCTTGTTCAAAGTCCCAAAACCAGTTGGCGGCATTTAAGATTATAGTTTCCTAGTGTACTAGTCTTATAAGTATTACAGTTATTTTCATTGTACCACAAATTTACAGATCTAGAATCATACGTGTGTATATTTACACACACATACATGAAATATATTACATATGTATATAAGTGTGTATGAATCGCCACATATTCATGTGTATGCAAGGGGGAACCCCAAAAATATTTATGAAAAATGTGTATTTGTTCTTACATGTTTAAATTTCAGTCACCTTCAAAGTACTCTCCATTTGCTGCAAGGTGTGTTTCCACTGCTCAAAATAGGTTTTGAATTTGTCAATTTGGATCCTTTTAGTGCTTCTGCCTTTTTTCGTGTTTCACCTCTTCCACGTTGGCAGAACAGTTCCATTTGAGGACTCTTTTCACCTGGGAAAACAAAAGAAAAGGTGCTCAGGGTGAGATTGGGTGAATAGGGCGCCGGGTGGGGCACAGGGTCCCGCTGTTTTTGGTCAAAAACTGCTGACCACTCAGCATGGTGTGGGCGGGTGCGCTCGTCAATCACCCATCGTGAGATGGGCAACCGTGTTGAAAGTCTTCAAAAAGAATTCACTTAAGCTGAATGCAGCCTCTCACAACACCACCATCTAGTACAAGTAATATTTTTTAGCATGAACTGATTGTCCAGTGATGTACTTTAAAGCAGATACTATACAGGAATACACACGCACACACCCCATTTCACTGAAATGGATCATTCTCTGAGAAAAATCATAAAGTCTACCTTACGGAAATACAGGCTTAAATACGGAAAACTAACTGTAATTGTTCCTGGACTTTCAGATCGTTTCAGATCAATTTTCTGTCTAAAAATGTTTGTGATCATATTATTTCAAACAACATTTTTACAAAATGTTTTTAAAAATCAATATTTTTAAAGATGCCAACAGAATCTATTTTAAACATGTTCACATGCAGTGATTTCCTTTCAGATTTTTTAGTTCACTCAACA